>JAQIWG010000375.1:0-35846 GCA_034695025.1 Chamaedrilus cognettii
GTAAAAATTAATGCTCCCTATCGCCATTCACAAAGTGTGCTGAATCAAATTGGCTTTTCAAGTTTCTATGGTCCAGGTCTATCTATGGTTATTTTTAAACTATGAATTTTTGATCACAAATGGTCTGTTTGGAGTATAAAGATTTATAACTGAAG
Organism: Chamaedrilus cognettii; assembly: GCA_034695025.1. NCBI lineage: Eukaryota > Metazoa > Annelida > Clitellata > Enchytraeida > Enchytraeidae > Chamaedrilus > Chamaedrilus cognettii. Next base: position 156 of record JAQIWG010000375.1, read on the forward strand.
CTTTCGATGCAAAAAATAGTCTTTGCCTTTTCAAACAAAACACGTGATCGAAGAGGGAGGCTAGGATTCTTGCATGTATATAGTTATGGTTAGTTTTTTTGCAAAAAACTTATGGATATAAACAGTGCACGTTTGCATATTTTAAAACTATTGTGTCCTATGACTTTCCTACTTGTTTTATTTTGAATATGTTGTCTTTGTATGGTCATATAGGCTGCACTGCGATGTAACTTTAGATCTCTACAGATTTTTTCTTAAAGTTATATATGTGTGTTTGGTTGCTACACTTCTGAGTGAATAAAATACAGACATTTCCGAATTGCCTGGCCATTGGTCTCGCCTCGCCTCCTCCCCCTACCCCTCCCCCCCTCAATGCTGAGAAGAAATTAACGAGCTACCAATGCTTACCAAATATTGGCTTGAATGCTAAGCTCACTGTAAACAAGTCTGCAGCCTTCCTGTTCACGTGCCACTAGGCCTAGGCCTACAAGTCGGCGATTAACACGAAAGTGCGAAACGCGACGGTCGGCGATTTCGTCGTCGACCAATTCGGTAGCCACCGTTATATAGGCTGTACAGCTAAGTAACTTTAGAGATTTTTAGATTTTTTCTTAAAGTTATGTGTATTTGGTTGCTACACTTCTGTGTAAATAAAATAGAAATTTCCGGATTGCCTGGCCATTAGTCTCGCCTCGCCTCCTCCAAATAGCTTACTGCGTAATATGCAGCAGGCTATTACAGGCACGCGATACAGCTATAATAAATTGCAACACAACGTACAATAAAAAATAGCTTTAAGTGACAGAAAGCCACAGATAACCTAAACACATTACGTATAGTGTTTTTAGTAGTCCAAGCTGCATACCTGGTTTCCCCATCGTCGACGTTCAATCGGACAAAGTTCAGGCGCGCTCGACAATTTCTAACTTGCGTTACTCTTTTTTTAATTATCGCTCGCGACAACCACGTGAAAGAAACGGAAGTGAAATCACAAAATGAAATCAACATTACAATGTAACTTCCGCTCTATCTTTTTTTTCAATTATTTATCTCTGATTTTATATTCTAGGCTTATGACTATTTTGATGCAACAGTAAAACTGCATTTTGTATTCTCAGAATACGTACAGACCTTTATTATTGATAGCATGTCCCTGGTTCTGAATGCCCCCCCCCCTGAGCATACTGAATTTGAACAAAGTCAAAGCTCGTTTTTTAAGACCATGTAAAGAAGACGATCACACGGTCACACCGACAAAACTGATCGGTAAGGAGAATAATTTGGGGGTTGGTAGCCTAGACGCCGTAGGCTATAGGTCTAGGTTAAGTGAAGATTTGGTATAGCATCCATGCAGATTCGATTCAATTTAGGGCTTAGTGTTTGAAAAAGGGATTCCACTAAATGGGCCTAACGTTTTGCTCTTAGCACGCATAGGCCCCTATATTAACTGTTGAAATCATTTGGGGCATGAAATGTAATTTTTCAACCAAGTGCACGAATTTAATTGGGTCGACGCTATAACTAAAATGGTGGACATCAAAGACGGCTTGAATACGAACGTTTTGAAACACAATGTACATGTAGACCGGCCTAGGGTCTGCGCTTCATGTATAGAGAGATGTATACCCCTATACATATAGATACATTATAAGCGTAATTTTTTTACAGATTTACCTTGACAATTTTTGTTAATTGCAGTGAGATTCTAAAACGTGTGAGAAACGAATCATTATCATAGCCACGCGATACAGCCTTTTGTAGCCACGCGATACAGCCTTTTGTAGCCACGCGATACAGCTTTTTGTAGCCACGCGATACAGCTTTTTGTAGCCACGCGATACAGCTTTTTGTAGCCACGCGATACAGCCTTTTGTAGCCACGCGATACAGCCTTTTGTAGCCACGCGATACAGCCTTTTGTAGCCACGCGATACAGCCTTTTGTAGCCACGCGATACAGCTTTTTGTAGCTACGCGACACAGGCTGAATAATGAACTACAGCTGTATGCCCGAAGTTGTAATTATATGTAGGCCTAATTACATGTGGCCATGTGGTTTAGGCACTGCAGAAATAGTCTACGGGCCTATAGGGCCTATTTTCAGGTTCGGTTTTAATGAACGCAAAATGATAGGCCAGCGTGTATATTTCACAAAATGACTTAATTGAATTGAGTGAGTTTGTATACAAATGCATATCTTTTTCTCGGTGGTGTGGGTTGATTTCTAACTGTTTTAAAAGAACAAAACACAAGTTATAAAATGCTTGTTCGTCGATTGTAATAAAATTTTCAAAGATGTCACTACGTGTCATTGTGGTCTCACTATTATGCTTATTCACTACTAACTACATGTCATTGTAGGCTTATGATACGCATGATACCCATGTAGGCCTGAATGTACTCCTTTCTTGTGCACAGTGGCGTCGCCAGGATTTTAGTTCAGGTGTGGCATATGAAAATTTTCGTGGGCCTAATTGCTTATGAGGGCTAAGTCTAAATTTCACTAGTCAAAAATGTCTATTGAAAAATCGCAAATTCAAACAAAGTTTAGGTGTGGCACGCACAGTGCAATGCATTAGAACATTAGAGATCAATTTAAAATGATAATTACTGCAATAATGCGCACAGGCCTTTTCAAAAAATGAAAATTTCTCATTTACACGACGCGCCGGCAGTCGTAAGCGAAGCAAATTGTTATGTAAAAAGTTCAGGTGTAACACGTGCCACAGTGCCACATAGCTGACACTGCTTGTACAGGTAGGTCTGCGTGTGGGTACATTTTAGAATAATATTTGCTCTGTTCCGCAGACACTTTAATAAATTATCCAAATCGGTCTCCAATCGATCGCTCGGCCCCTCGAGCACCAGCCCGCTACATAATTTTTATAAGTGTCTATATGGAGGCCGTTCCTATGGCATAGGTTAAAGCTGATCCAGTGACCGATAGCCAAAAGCTACGCAACGTATATGTACAACATCCTCAGAATGTACAGTGTAGATTGTAGCCTACTGATATGCGCATAATACATGTACAGTGTAGATTGTAGCCTACTGATACGCGCATAATACATGTACAGCGGCTACCGATAAAAACGCGTAACGCCTGATCTCTTCAGAAGGCCTATCGAGTTGGTCAAACTCCAACGGTGTACAATGCAGGTCTTATGTAGGCTACCTATCATATCTATAGGCCTAGATCTGATAGCCAGATTGGTCCAGATCTAACGGCTCCTTGTAGTGAAACTTAGAACAACAAACGCTGTCAATAAACACTTTCTTTCGTGACTAATTGGGCCCTGTTTCTATTTCTGGCCACGATATCATGCTGAGAACACCACAGCATAACTATATTGGCCGATAATAGCGGGCTATATAATAGTGTAGACTGTACACACCTATTAATACCATGAACTTGCTATAATAGGCTATACAAGACAATAACTTGGCCTATTATAAGGCCAACGTGTATAGGTACACGTACATAATGTAGGCCCTGCAATGCCTAAAGTTATGTTCGTGTAAATAGAGGCATACGTTGGAAAGGCCGATGTTACTAACATTCTGTATTGATTAGTAGGCTAACACAAAAGTTAACAAACTAAGTAATTGGCCTATATAAGTCTTATAGATCACAATAGTTACTATTGCCTAATAATAAGTAATCAATAAGGTACAACTAAATAAGCAGTTCTATTTACATTAATGCAAGACTTAGTCTAGAAAGCCTCTTTGGCTTACGCAACGGATAACTTGGATAAGTATAGCCTACTGTGCATATGTATAAACTACATGTAAGGCTACAATTTAAACTTGATAATCATTGATCAGCCTCCCCTACGATGGATGGCCCAACGGTGGGCCGGGTTGTGTGGCCCTTCGTGCTGATAGGCATCGCCTGCTTCACGCTCTTCCTCGTCGTCGTGCTCATGTGTCGTGCTCGCCTCATGCGGGCCTGCTGCTACTACCTCCCCCCCGAGGACCCACTCGACACACCCTACCACGTGACACCGCCACACCAGGCAAGAGTCCGGAGAGACTCCCCCTGGTACGGATCGAGCGGATACGAACACAATCGCCGGGCGAATGTCAGAATGTACCCGGATGAGTTGGTGCTGTTTCCGCCGCCGTATACGTCGTCGCTGCCGCCGCCGTATTCGGACGGAACGGGCAACGCGGCGTTCCGCAACGACGAATTAACGCCCGCGGTTGATGTTCCAACGTCTATGGAGGTCACGATATCGTGCCTTGTCGTAGCGCAACCTTCATCGCGTGAGGCGCCAGGGAGCAGCGGCAGTCTGTCTCAGAGAATATCCTCGGAAACTGCTGCCTCACATCGCAGCATCTCGCGGAGTGGACATCCACGCGAAACTACGACATCGTATGCTGCTCCCGCACAGCAAGCGGATGAATTGACGCGTAGGCCTACGCCGCGAAGTGAAGCGATTTCCGATCAGTTGAACGAGAACGTATCAGGTCAAATGCGATTGCATGCCAGTCGGGGTGCGACAGCAGGAACGGCGGCTTCTTCTGATACACGAAGGATGGGACATATGGGGATCGACACAACGGTACAACGAGAGAATAGCGCTTCCGCGGCCCGCAGTATGTCTGTTTATACCGAGGCAGAACATGGAGACAAGGCGGCTGGAGACAAGCGCAATAATAGTCGATACTCGCTGCCATATCTACCGACAGGCCTCTCTCGCCATAGGTCAGAAGAAGTTCACTTATCCATTAGAGCAGATCGGTCTGGGTTGAATAGACCGGTGACAGCGGCTGCAAGCGGCGGCTGTTCACCCAATAGAATGTCAGATATCGGTAGGCTTAGGCCCACCACTCACGCTACAAGCAACGATAGACCAATTGCCTCTCTTAGTGCCAGCAATCATAGGCCTATTGCTACAGGACCAGTCAGAAACTCTTCCTCGGAAAGTATTAATTTTGACGATTGTAGAACTTCTACTTTCAAAAGTGGTCGCGAACATAATTCCAACCCTCTATCCTACGATAGCGATCGATCGTTTGCGACACCGCGGACAGCAGGACACTGCGCTGCTTCTGTCGGGGAAGCATCAACCAGCGCCGCAGTTCGCCAAGCGACTCCTTCCAAAAACAAACGGCATTCCAACACGGACACGGCTACCATCTCAAACACTCCATCCCAGTCTTACTCTGACAATGTATATTCACGAAACTCCACCGCGTGTAAACATGTATCTGAAGACCGAACAACGCATGCAGAACACAATTACATGGTACCACCAACGCGCTGTCGAGAGCTCAATATCACAACTCGATCCGACGGCGGATACTCATCACAAAGAAACCCTCCGAGCCCGACTGCGGCTGGAAGGGATTCGACGAACGTCGGTGGTCGGACAAGACGGCACTCCGCTCCAGGGCACAGCATCGCATCGCACCCCGCTGACGTACTGACAATCAGGACCTTCGTAAATGACGATAACGACATCATAGTGTAGGCTTCATCTAGGCCTGTTACGGACTTCAACACAAAAACTGTAATTATAGTTGTTCATTTTGTGTTTTATATAAACTGTATTCCATCAAATCAATGGTACACCATGTAGTAATCCACACGTTTTGGTAGCCCGTTCAGAAAGGAGGTGGTGCTCTATTGAACCATCCGATTATAACCCAGGCCTATGGTCTGTCACGGGGAGCCTTTCGTTCTGTCGTATAATTATATAAGGGTAATTTTCAGAAGAATTACGGGACTTGTTTCCCTTTGTTTAGAACGCGCAAAAAGGAGGGAGGGGGGGGGGTTATCGGGTTATGCTGAAGGAAGACTATGTGAAGTTTTGGACAGTGCTTGTTCTCTAGCTCATTGGGCCGTTAATCATTCATTGACATTTAAATTCTGAGGCCGCGCATTCTGAACACTGCATTTTCGTTTATGAGGCATTTTCATTTTAAAAACGTTCCCTTGTTCCCCACTTTATTGGATGATTTTAAAACTCTGGGGCGAGAATTAGTGGAGATGATCCACCGCGATCAGCGAGTTAATTACAGCGCTGCATAGCCTACAATGCATATGAATCGTAATTGAATCATAACGCAATGTCGCTCGCAAAATGTCAAACGATGCTCCATGCCGCTAAGTCGTATAGCCTACACAGCGTACATGTACATTGCACATGTAGGCCTACTGTAGCTACTCTACGACATTTCAGGCATATGCACCAGTCTAGCACAATAACGCTGTATGGATTGAAATATCATCCGTATCATTGCAGTCAGTTTATATGAGCAGCTATGCTGTCTTTGCCTTCATTCATTCAGCAGCCGTATAAACTATGTACGTTTATGATTAGACTCTTATTAAATAGGCCCTAAGAGTCTTATTATCATTACTCTTATTAAATAAGAGTCCGCTAGCGAAAATTTCGAAAATTAATGATACGATCATTTTCACAGTTTATTAATAGTATTGGACGGTGATTAGGCTTATCGTGTAAAATTTACACGATAAGCCTAATCATCGTCCAATATTTAAATAAATTGAGAAAATGATCATGCTATTTGCACTATTTTCGCTAGCAACTCTAAACTCAATCCAGATCTCTTGCATTTCAAAATCGAAGGACAAAAATAATTTTATAAATTCCGCAAATTATAATAATCTTGAAAATGTAGGCAAAGTGGAGGCGAGGTGTAGGCCTACACGGTAGGCCTACACTGTCGGAGTGCGATCACACGCCTGGAGGCCTATGAGCCTGTTATCTTTGATCAAAGTGAGTCGTGAGCGAAGCGAGATGAAAGCGACCTCTGTCAGTAAAGAGAGCATATCCATGACAGTGCTATCGAACACACGCAGACTGTCCTGGACTGTTCCCCTAATCGACCGGTCTTCGTTTCGAAAATAGGCCTCGTTCTCAAACTTAAAACCTATGGTTAGTTCATACTTTAGCGGATAGGCTAGGTTAGTTAATATTTAAACGTTTTTTCACTCGCCACTTGTTAGTTCTAGTTAGACACGTAAAAGGCAAAGTAAAAAAAAATTACTTTACATGTACAGTTACTTGCACTTTTCCGAACTTTACTGTCCGCGTCTTATTACATGTGTTTGCATCAGTTTTAGCTCTGCTATACGCTGCCCCCATGGTGTGACAGGAGGCTAATAATGTAGGCCTACGTTATTATTGTAAATAAATTTAATTGCATGCTATATTGATGCTAACACAATTGATTCTGCTCGGATTTTAGTCACCAACTGTTTGACAGCCCATTTTTTTTCTATTTTGCAAGCGAGACCATTCAGCTCAAACTAGTCCAGAGAAACGAACCTACTACGGCTGTACGAAGTACATTACAAAAGCAGGCTGTTGTGTAGAAAGATATTGTATTAGGCTATATTTTGGTAGCCTTATAGCCTATATGGAATCCGAATCTGCAATGGCAATAAGAATTTTTAAAATCGCCACGGGCTTTGCCTAAATCCCAATCAGACTAGCCTATACGTGTACATTTCAAACGCAACTGTTTTTCTGAAAGGCCCCAACTGCCGATAGAATAGTATTTCATACACTACCGGTATAGCTCCGCTCTTTATCTACAACTTTTACATTATTTTAGGCTAAAATATTTTAGCTCTAGCCTTGAATAAAAAAAGTCTAATTTCTTGTTACATTGCGATCGCTCGCCTATCATTCCTTCTCAAGGATAAGCTTACACGTACATGTACATCGCGTATGCCTTGGCGGCCATGCATGGCTCGGCCAGCATGGCCTTCTCCAATAAAATAGTGCTTTTTTCAATAGAATACTTGAGTTTTATCTAGTCACTGCATGAGCATGAGTGGTGGTCCAGCGAGAGAGTACCACATCTACATGCACGTCATGTACATTAAACAATGCAATGTAGTTTATAATACTAGTAACTGTTGCCATCAAGTCGCTAAGCATTATACCCTAATACCATTATACCCTAATATCATTATACCCTTCTGCAGACTTCCGACGTCTTGCATGCAGTCAAAACGACGAAGCGCAATCACGTTTCTAGTAGATGCTGTAATCTTCAATTCTCTCTCCAGCTTCCTGAATCTCAGCACTCTTTCTCCGCACTGCACGCGCGTCCGCGCTTTTATAACTGGCACTCCTTGCTAAGTTGTAGGTAGCCATCCCCTGCGCTAGGCGCATTATAATCTCGTATTCGCCAGTCGCATTGTCCCTGCCTGCATACCCAATGGCGCACGTCCAGCCCACGAATGCATGACGAATGCGCTTGGTTCGAATTTCAAGAATTATATTATTTCAGGCATTTCGATACTCGTACACAGTACAGCCTAAGTAAGGCCTGTACAGGCGCAAACCCGGTTAGAATTACATTACAGCCTGTCAGTGGCGGTGAGCCGCTTTAATTAGAAAGTTTTGCATCTCGATGCAGATTAGGTCCATGCCTGTAGATCCACGGACCAGAGTTGCATAGACAGGCGTGCATAGTAATAGCTTATAGCTGATATTCATGGCATGGGCATTGGACAACAGTGAGATTGAAATTTGGCTCATTTATGTTGTAGGTGACATTGTAATTTGGTATGGACCGTTTTATTCCCAAACCGAATAACAATGACAATACTTCGAATAGCCTACAATGTCATGTATATAGACCGTAGTTAGGCCAGCAGCGAATCAGCCGCTACTGTAGGCTAGGCAAAAGTCGGGAGTAGGATGTAACATTTTGTGGTGCTGCGACGCCACGGTACTGTGTAGGCTGTACGCATTACTCCGTGCCCAATAATTATATATATGATTTGTCTTTCATTATTAAATGTATGCTACAGGAACGGAAAAACTCTGAGCGTCGTTCAAAACGCTTTACATTATCTTCCATTTTAGTTAGTAGTTGCCTGCATCACGGTCCGCGTATAGTATACAACATATAGGTGTATTGCTCTATTGAACACGTACGATAGTTGTGCGCCGATGAAGGGAGCGCTCTATACAAAAATCTGTTATCACTAGGCCTATTAAAATGGGATTATGGGAAGACGACCTAGATGTATCAATATTCTACTGTACACGCTTAAAATTGTCATCCACTCGAAAATAAGTAAAAACATTTTTGGAACCTCGCTAACCGGCCGTTGGAAGTTTGTCGTTTGAATGTCATGCAGTAGGCCTGTGCATTATTGCTTATACTTATTTGCTTCATCTTACACGAGGTGGAACTGCGTTGGAACAGTCACTGATTGTGAAAGGGAGTGGGGCATACACGGGAATGTGTTACCATAATTTGATCTAAATGAATGGTCATTCGACTACCGGAGTTAATTTGGTCATTTTATTCGATGACGCATCGCAAACCCATTCACGGCTACTTTAGCAACGCTTATAGAACTGTCGAGGTAGGCCTACATTTTGGTGGGGCTCATACATTGTACACGGTAGACATGCGACATTGAACAACCAGCATTAAGATCTACGACTAGGGGACCTAGAAATACCCGGCTACAATTTGCACACTAATAATTGATAGGCAGTGAATCGCAAAGATTCGATGAGGTTCAGCGAAGCTTGAATTACATGTACAACTTCTCAGCCATTGAACCAGACGCGAACAGAGGCCACGACCTTCACGCGGCAAAGGTCGCGGGGCGAGCATTCGTTTGCATTAATAAGGCCTATACTCAGTATGCAGTATACATGTAGGCCTTACTATAGCTAGGCCTACTTGGATTTAATGTCTGCTTGAATTGACGCTAATTCAAATGCTTGATCGTATGCTAATATGTTTCTGACGTGGTCTGGTGTCACAGTAAGTGGTATCTGCCTAGTTAGAAATTAAATCGGGAAAGGGACCGAAGAACTGCCGGTGCACTACGGAGGATAGTGCCGGAGTGGGCTGGAATTTCTGGCACCCACAGGGGATCTGTTGCTTTGTTTTGTTTCAAACAACATTTATAGCTTAGCGTGTGTAACACAAAGACTATATACATTCCGGTTCTGTGCAAGGAAGCCGGCACAGAACCGCTCCCCCTTTTTTGTGGCCTTTTACGTACGACTCGCCCGGAGAGTTCTGGGCTGCAAGCCAATTCTTTGATCCCCGGCCTGCTGCAGGGGGGTACCCATGCAGTTCCCATGTGTGTGTTCTGTGCCGCGAGAATCAGACACTCGCCGAATTTCCGTTGAAGTCAATACAGCATTAATTTTCTGAGGCGACATGGAGCCATTCCGCTAAAACACCGTTGAACAAAACCTCGACTCGACGACAATGCTGTCAAAAATTTATGTTGAATTAGCAATAACGTCCAGCATTGCCCGAGAATGTCTGAAACGCGAGGGTGCGTACAGGGAACATTGTGTTGTGGAAGGTATGCGCTTCTTTTTCTATTGTGTATGTAGAAAACTCCCATCTTTCTCCTATAAAATAGTGTTGAAATTATTTGTATCTCTTAAAAAAAGTTTTTTTTTTTTTATTTGTCATACTTGGCTGCCACACCCTGTACATTGTGATGATGTACAATATGATGACTTGTACAGTGTACAAGTCATCATACCAACATACTGGCCGAATTTGATAAGGTTCCATGAAAGCTACTTTCCAAACTTTAGCTTCAAAGATACAGTCATTCTGCATGTTCAAATCGCAGTTGACCAACATTGTTGACAATTTATCAAAGAAATATTAACAAGATAATGAACACCATTGCAACCAAATTGAACAAAGCAATCAAACTCCACACCACTTTGTCATTCTCTGATATTAGCTCAGTCTGGAGTCTGCGATGACACATAGGAGCCGACATTTGTCGGGCCGGAATTGTGCACGCAGTGCGTCTGATTTTACGAGATAGATTTCCGCCACTTTTATGCATTGTAGAATGCAATGCAATCCAAATCGCACCTACTGCAAATTTGGCTGCGAGCATGGCTGTAAATTAATATGCTGAGAAGTTTTTCATTTAGATATTGCCCCTACATCTTCATTTAGGGCCTACTGTTCAAAGAGTACCAAAGCTCATTGACAAATTACATCCAAAAAGTTTAAATTATTATAATACAAAATCCAAGTACACATACAATATAGGCCAAATGACATAATTTCCGGACCGTACACTTCTTCTTCTTAAAAATGATGCAAGAAGGATTTACTAATCAGATGAACAACACAATATGATACAACGCTAGTATTCAAAAACAGATTAATTCTGTCATCATGTCATCATGTCATCATGCCATGCTCATCGAAACATTCCTTTATCATGAAAATTAAAATGTCATCGTTGAGGACGATTTTTGGACGCCAGAAATCACTTTTCAGCGTCATCCGCAAGTGAAACCAACTCCCAAAAAATGCGTAACGACCAAGAACTGCAGAAAAGTGCGACCCAAAAATTGAGACGATTTTCAAAAGTCGCGAATTGTACGTGCGGAAAATGCTATAAATTTTCTGAAAACAATCAATACACGAAAAACACAATTTTAGACATAAAAAAGTGCCCTTGCAGCAATCTCATATTTTGCAATTTCATTGATCTGCACTGGAAATCCTGCAACGGTAATCCATTGTCTGCGTTCAATATAGTTTGAAGATCATCTTCGTTTTTGTGTTATTGTGATATTGGATAATCAACCGATCACGGTTTTCTTTAAAATCAAAATTCAAAAATTTAAAGTTTTTGCAGAAATCATGCAAGCAAGCCATGCACATGTTGATAGTAAAAAATCATGGTGACAATTTTAAATAGTTTTTTAATGTGATAAATTACAAATTTATGAAAACAACTAAATATCGCTGACTTTTGAAAAAAGTGCTCCAAGATGCATGATTTTTCAAATTACTCAAAAGTTGCGCGATTCACTATAAAAATAAAGAAAAAAGTTTAAAATGCAATTTCACTCTTCTCGAGTCTAACAAATACAGACCACTCAATAAATGCGCAGTGGATTGTATCTGCTCGTATCCACAAACACCGGCGACCCCATCGCCATACTCCCCATCGTCAAATCCTCGCAATCGTTCAGCACCAAGTCGTTAGAAAACAGATCGTATTCCGTCATGTCTGAATCGACCCAGCCCAAAACCACCGCATCCCCTCCCAACTGCTGATCTGCGATTTCCTCTGGAGAAAGATCAATAACGACAGTCGACCCATTGTCCACCAAACCCCGATCCGACGGCGGCTGGCAAAGCAGCCGGTCAAACTGAAATCCGTTGAGCTCGCCAAGGCAAGCTGGTCGTGCTGGAACTCTCTCGTGTATTGAAACGCCCCCGGCTTGTCGCGATCGCAAACCATCCTCCACCCTATCCGCCCGGAAATTACTCCGAGCGCTGCCTACCACCGTCGCCATTGCAGTGTCAACCCTAGTTCTATCGCGGAGCTCTTCAAAGGTAGTTCCAGGCGCCTTGGCTCCAGGTGCATTACGGCCTTGGAAGGCAGCTTCAGGAGCCTTACTTCTCTCCAAATGCTCTGCTAGGTTGCCTCCAGATTCCATTACAATCGACTGGCCGGACTTAGCAACTCGTCGGCTCAGCGTCAGGGCCTCCATGAGTAGCTCGAGTTCCGTGCGTACGTAGAATGTCGACTCGGGACACACTCCGAGAGAATCCAGTGAGTCGTCGTCCTCGTCCTCCCGGGCCGCCTCAGAAGCCGGCGACGCCGGTCGGGAGTCAAAGGTCGAGGTCCGACCGGGTCGGGACGAGTAGAGGTTGTCGGCGTATCGGTCGTCCAATCCGTCCATCAGCAAGGTGCGGTACCCCAGTCGCAGGAGCCCGGCGTGAATGTCCTCGATGCTCACCTCCACTGGCACAAATACCGCCTCATCTTCCTCCTCTTCTTCTTCTTTTTCCTGCTCCAAAGCGACTTGATTCGAAGCCGCGGCTGCGAGAGCGGCAAACCGGGTTCGCTTCCAGTCGTCGGTGATCGCTGACGGCTGTCGCGGTTTGTCGGCGCTCGGTATCCTTGCGCTCTTCCTTGGCTTACGACTGGTTGCGCCGCGTCGATGAGCCTTGCCGGGGTGGGGGGGCTCCCCGATGGGGGTCATCACCGGAGGGTCCCTGGGGCGCGCGTAGCTACGCGGCGGCGGCGCTGCAACAATTTCCTGCAAAGCGACATCCTCCTTTAAATTTGCATCCTGCGCGAGAGCGGTTCCATCCGATGACTCGTCCGTTGCGTCAGTCATCGGCCGATCACTGATCGTCGTCCAGCGCCGGCCAACCTTGACAAAGCGACACTTCATCTGGCCGGTGGACGATGTCTCCGGCCGGTCGTCGAGAGCCGAGCAGTATATTGGCTTCTTCTTCGGAACAACGGCGACGACCGGGGCAGAAGTCGGGGAAAAATCCGAAAGCCCGCCCAAAGACTGAGCGGATGCGGTACCGAAGGACTGATTTGGAGAAATTGTTTTGATGGTGAACGGTTTGGAAAGCGACGAAGATTTTGCCGGCGGATGAGATGGCAATGACACTTCCTGTGTTATCTCCTTTGTTTCCTTTGCCTCGTCCTGGGGGCCTGTTGTCGCGGCGACGGGTTTAGGTTTCTTGATGCGAAGTCGCGTCTTGAGTTCGGTGCCGGTGCTAACCAATCCATCAAATGAATCGTCGTCGGTCGAACGAACAAACCCATCAGAGCTCCTGTCCGCGCCCGACCCAACCCTCACTCTCCTCTCTCCCGTTTCAGAAAATGCCGGCGATGACGCTGCTTTCTTTGCCGCTTTACTCCTCTTTCCCTTCCTGCGCGAATCCGCCACCTCAGTGGCGGGTGGAACAATTGCCGCCGGAGCGCTGACCTGGACGGAACTAGCTGATGCAGCTGGAGGTGCGGAAGCCCTCAGACGTTCCTCCAGCTCGCGACGCCGCTCCATCTCGCCCTCCGACACTCTTTCGTTACGTCGTTTCTTAGCGACGACAGCATCATTCGGTCCCTCGGGGAAAGTCCGGGGCTTGGCCGGCGGATCCGTCACCGGCGTAGCTGCCATCACGTCTCCGGTCGGAGTGGAAAGCTTCTGAAGCACAATCGACACGGTGCGCCGAAGGCCCTGCGGCGCATCCACTGCTCCCGTCGGCTTCTCGACCCTGCTAACAAGAACTGGAAAAGGAACATCACCGACGGCTGCAGGTTCCGCTAGTTTTAATGCTTCGGCAGTCAACTTGTGATCGTCAAGCATCTGCGCCGATTCCGCCAACGCAGCTATTGAAACTGAAGCCAGCTTCAGAGCCTCTGGTTCACCCTGGTTCGACACAACAGTTTCTGGAGATTCACGACCATTTGCGCCACTACGCGACTTGTTCTTCAGCGCCTCCACTAACACCGACTCCTGCAACATCAAAGCAGAATTTCCCGAAATTTCAGCCAAATCTCCATCTCTTTTAACTGGCCTGCTATCTTTCGTCCTTCCGCTCTTTGATCCAGATTTGTCCGGCTGAACGAGTTTTTCCTTAACCGCCATATCGCCAGCGCATTCCGTATCCCCGCTCGACATCTGGAGATGCGGGGGACCCTCTTCTCCCTCATCCTCCTCCGAGGCGGAAACATCTTCCACGTCTTCCACATACGCAATGTCATCAGATTTCTCAAGCACCGGCGGGCCGCCGGAAGCGTGGCGCGCAGACTCCGACTTATCCTCATGTCTTCGCCGCTTTGTTGGTGGTGGTGGCGCGGCGGCCGGCGGAACAGAAGGGGAGGGCCGGGCGGGCTTTATCGGGGCAGGTTGAACAGATTTGGAAGGATCCAACGCTGAGACAAGAGGAACAACGGGAACTTGCTGGCGGATGCTGGTGGATTTTCTCTTTCCGCCGCCCGCCGCAGTCGTGCTGAGCACTATGGAGGCGCAGTGCTGCTGTAGCTCAAATTCAATCAGCTTTCTTTGTTTTTCTGACATCACCGGAGCAACGTCCGGCATGATCTTTGCCCCGCAAGGGTCCGGTATGGAAAGCAGGCGCATAGATTTGGCGCCGCTTGGAGTCGATCCGGTCGGCGTCTCTTCCTTCTTGGCGCGTTTTGCTGCGCGCTGTTTGCCGCAGGATTTGCCCTGCTCGTCTGTTAGCAAATCCTGTGTAATAGGCGTCGTCGGCACGAGAGAAGTTTTCGGCAGTGCGGGGGGCTTCAACGGATCGCACGACTCAGACGTGGAAAGAGGAGAAGGCTTCAGGAGGGTCCCTTGATCTTTCGACGCAACGAAGTCGGAGGAATTTGACGATTTTGCCATTACAGATTCCATCACCGGCGATGATCTGCGAGCGACAGGCAAGAGCGCTGAAGGAGGCAGGAGGACACCAGAGCTTACCGAAGGCATCTCTGTAGTCTCGCCGGCCGATATCTTTGAGAGAGAGTTCTGTTTGGTCGAGACTGATGTGACTGACTTATCGACAGCCGGCTTCACAACTGTCTGACAACTGGCTAAAGGTTGATTCAGAATTGTGCCATCGGAAACTGAAATCAGTCGGTTCAGCGTCTGACCAACGCTCTTTTTACCACCGGCCTTCCCCTTCTCTTTCCTTGAGCCCCACGGCTCTGCCACAATGGCAGATGGCGGCACATTAGAAGGCAAGTTCTCCCCCCCGGATACGGCTTTCTTTTCCAGATCAGAAGAGGATTCTTTTCCTTTGACACTGAGATGATCTTCCTTGCTCGTCACGGAACTCTGCTCCTCAAGCAAACCCTTGCCTGGTGCCGAACATTCACCGACCACCTCAAACAGAGTCTTTCTCGGCTCTACAACCAAAGCGGTTTCCCCCTTATTTGGCGTGCTGCTAGCTTGTTCCGCGGTAGGATGTGCCGCAACGGCTGATTTGACAGTACTAGGTAGCAATTGCAACGTTGATGTGGAAGCTAAAGGTGCAGAGGACAAAGCTTGCATGTCTGATGCAGACATAACAACGCTAGCCTTTGTCGGATCGAGCGCGCTCTTCATGGCATCTGCAGCCTCGTTCGATGGATCGATGGACATCTTGAGAACGATGACGGTCGACTTCTGATCTTCACTCAAACCAGAGCTCACACCATGCCTGTCAGCAGTGTCCGGTTTTGTAACGACGCAACTGATAGATGATTTACTGGAAACGTTTACATCAACGATTTCCTTCGATTTATCCATTACTAACTCAACAGGCAGTGCCACCTCTTTTCTTTCATCCTTATTACGATGTGATTCAGCCATCACGATGTTCTCAATGGCTTTGTCACTTTCCTTTTTCCCTCTGGCGCTTTCAGCTTGCGTGGTCAATAGCGGTGCAGTCATAATCCCAGAAGAAGAGGTTTCTTTGGTCATTGTAGTGCCACGCGACGCAGCAGGACTGTGTTTCGCGCCGCCATCAGCGCGGTACAACACCACCTTCAGGTCAGCTACCTTGACCTGACCTGGAACTGATTCCTTCGTCTGATTGGCTGCCGACGCCGCAGATTCATCCGACGTTGCTTTAGTACCGTCCTCGTCTGAAAACATTGTGCGATTCGTGCGTCGAAACTTGGGCGGCAAGCTTCGACTGACATCCCCTGATGCATTCTCTGTGCTCTCGACAAGCGGCAAAGAAGATTTAGCTGGGTCTTGATCGCTGCTCGAAGACAAAGCTTCTTTGACGGGAAGATCGACTGAAATCTTGGTGGCTGTGGCAGGATCAAGGGCTGTAGCAGGCTGGGAGGGGGTGGTTTTTGTCGAGTCAGAAGCAGCGGCCGCAGGAGTAGGCTCCGCCGTGCTTGTGTCTACACAGTGGATCAGAAATAGGCAAATCATAATCTTGACAAGGTAGCATGGTGCATAGAAGGGATAGATAAATAAAGTAATGTAAAAACATAATTTCAAAATAACGATCTACAAAGATTCATTTATTCATACAAGAAATTCACATTTAATTCATTTTTCATGCATCATTTGCGTATCAATACAAGTTAAAAGAATTCAATGGCTATAGTGCAGAAAAATTAAAGCATCTGCAATTACCGTAAGTAATAAAATGCATTATTGCTATGCTGAAAAAAAATTGCGGCTTACAAAGTTAGCAATACTTAACATCTTACGCATTTCAGCATATTTAATCGATTTCAAACATTAATTTTCATAACATGCAGCAATTCTACCTTTTTAAAAATGCCGAGATCTGTCAACATTTAACTCACAATTTACACGCAATCTTACCTTCAATGACAGGAAAAGATGTGCTGCTACGGCTTTCACCATCACCGGAATCCTGCTCTCCAGTCGATCCCCTCTCTCCCTTATCCTTCTTCTTTTCCATCACACCAAGCTTCATCTCTCTCTCGATCAACTGCGTCGTTACAGCAGCGAGACCTGCCTCTGCCTCGCACGTTTTCGCCTGCGCTTCAATTGGCGCATCTCCCTGAACCTGCGTCGCTTCACCGGAAGCGGCAGCGGCCATCTTGGGTTCATCTTCTTTGTCAACTTCATCCTTCCCAGCGCCCTTCCCGGCACCCTTTCCCTTCCCCTTGCCCCTGGCTCCCTGCTCTTTAAGATCGTACTTGCTGTTGGCTGTCTTCTTTCTCATCGACTGCAAGCATAAATCAGATTATTTTTCTAATAACCGATTGATTTAAATTTTGCTCGTAATTCTGAAACAAGATCAGAAACAAGATCTGATGTATAAATCTACTATTTATAGTTTCTAGCGCTCAGCTTTATAATTTACACTGAAAATTACATTTTTTGAAATAATTAATATTTCTTTCCCAACATAGCTCGAATTAAGGCAGTGGCATACTCAATTTATGTCTAAAATATATTATTTCCTGTTCAATCACACCCTATGTCAAAACCTTAAAGACCCAGACTATATTAGTGGCAATAGCTTTTAACAGTGACCGGTATAAATACAATTTTTGGGGGTTTTTTGTAGTTTAGGGACCGTGTGTAGCACAAAGACTATAACAGTCTGGTTCTGTGCAAGAGAGCCCGCACAAAACCTCTCCCCCATCTTCAGTCGCCTTTTACGACTTTTACTTTTACGGGGAGCTCTGGGCTGCAAGCCAATTCTTTGTTTCCCGGCCTGCAGGGGGTTATAATTACTATATAATCCCAAATTAAAACGGTAATTCACAAATGTCAATCAACAACAAAAATAATGACCAAGTAACATCTCTTAAATATTCAATAATTTCTCACCTTTCTTACGGGGGTTGGGGGCGCGTCGGACGGCGAATGTTTAGGTGAATCTTTCTTCTTCCGCTTCGACTGGCTGCGGGTCACCCTCGGAGAGCTAGACCCATCCGCTAGCCCCCCAGCCGCCATGCTAGCCGCGGCGGCCTCCGGTTTTCCGCCATACCGCGGACTCCGTGCCATCGCGCCGGCTCGATGGAAAAACCCACGGGGTTTTCCCGAAACCGCAAACGGTTTTCCGCCAAGCAAGCCGTAGATGGGTTTCCCGCTGAGAAATGCGCGATGAGCTGTTGCGGCGCCAGCTGTGCCACCGGCGCTGGGAGCCGGAGTCGACTTCGCGGCAAACTTCTTCCAGACAGTGCGGAAGTTGAGCGAGGACGAGGGACTGTCAACGGACTGCTGAGCGGAAGCGCCGCTAGTCGGACTTCCGCTACCGCCGGCACCGGATGGAGCAGGTCTCTCCAGCTGGAAGATCGTAACAGAGAGTGTTCCGATTTTACATAAGACAGAAATATAAATATTCAATGTTCTTGCTTTAATTCGTCAATTTGAGAAAATAATTTTCAGATATCCGACTAACGAACATGACCGGTCTTCACGGACTTATTCCACGCTATTTGAAGAACAAAAACTAACAGTTGAAGATATTGGGCCTAGCAAAAGTAAAACACTATATAGTAATAACGTACCGGTATCTAGTTTATATTGTACACAATATGTCAGAACTTTAACATTTTCCAAGTTAAGCCTATATCAAATATACGCTAAGTCACTGTATAGACGTATTAGAAATACTAAGAAAGAGCGAACAAAAATTCCCATAAGTGCTTGCTCATCATAATTTAATAACACACCCTGCTAAGCTAACTAGCTAATTAAACTAACGGTCACATTGGACAGAGATTCAATTTTTGATAATTAATATGAGCAGGCTACTACTTTACAAATAAACTTTTTGTAGCATTTTCAAACTAGACGCAACATTCAACAGATTTAAACCTCGTTTGTTCGTTCATTTTTTGATAGAGGAAATCCATAATCGGAAAAAATTCATTTATAGCATATAAGCGATACTGTACAAATGTATGTCGGACCACAGCGTGTATAAAAAATTAATTCTGGCAAACCTCGGACGCCACGGCCGCTGCATCTCTCGAATCCTCCGCAGCCCTCCTCACCCCCACCCCCTCGCCCCCGTGCAGCTCATCAGGTGCACCTCCCACTGCTACAAGCCCCCCACACGCCCCCAGCTCCTCGGGATGACGCAGGATGCGTTTGCGCGGCGGCAACGACACCATGCGTGACGCCGCTACCGACGCGGCGGACGGCGTGTCGGCCTCACCCTGGACCCCCGCACCTGTGCTCCCGGCGTCCCCTAGAGCCGCAAGCCCACCTCCCCCAGCAGAGAGGCAGCTACCATCAGTCGACTGTCGGCCATCGCTCACCGCATCAGCTGCTTCCGTCACGTCCAACCTTGACCCGTGTTCAGAATGAGCGTCGACGCCGATCTCCGAGTTCGATGGGGTTCGGCTGTTCTCCCGGCTATCACCGCCAAACTCCAGCCACGACGAGTTGCCGCTGCCGCCGGCGCTGCGCTGACCGATCCTGCCTGGGGGTGGTGGGTCAGGGACGGTGGAGCGAACATGAACAGCTTCGTGCACGTCCACCTGACCAAAGGACGCGCGAAACGAGTCGACACTCGAGCGCTCACCGTGTGAGTTAGCGCGCCGCAGAGACGAAGCAAAATCAAAGTCGATGACGTCGTCCGCGCTGCTTGAGAACTTCTGCTGCTTTGCGGCGACGAGACGAGGCGGCTCCGCCGAACTGCGACCTCCCCCCTGATGTGTGTGACCAAACTCTAAACCGATTCGAAGCAGCGGCTCCGGGCCTCCTCTTCGCTCGGATGGAACACTTTCTCGATGAGCATCCATTCCTCCAAGATGCATGTTTAGCGCAGCGTGATCGCAATGCTCCACCCCTCTGAGATCGTGGGCATCACTGCGAATGTCAGCAGCACGAGGATCGACGCTCATTCGAGACCTCATCTGCGCGTCCTCCATCAGCCTCATCCCTATCAGGCGCGCATCGGCCTGATCGGGGGTGGAGTGCCCCCCCGCTGCGTGCGAGTCCATGGCACGTGACGCCGAGCGAGGGATGTCGCCCCCCCGATCGCCGGCCCGGAGATCCGCCGGTGAAGCCGAGAACCGCCCGTCGTTGCTTCCACTTCCGCCCGATCGTTTCTTATCGCCGCTCCGCGGTCTCGAACTTTCTCCGGTCGTCGCCTTTGTTTTAACCAAACACATCGGCGAGTCGTTCCCCCGTTGCTCTTGATACATTGCGGCCGCTACTGCTGCTGCGACGTTCGGATGATGCAGCAGCCCAGAGGGCTGATTGCCGAGTGCTGCGGCCGCGGCGGCGTGCATGAGATGGGAAGGGAACATCGCAGCTGAAGGCGCTACTCCTCGCAGCAACGACTGATGCAGCAGCGACTGGTTGTACATATCGAGGCCGAGCGGGACCATGTGCATAAACGGCCGATCAAACCAAGCAGGGACAAATCCTGGGGGAAGGGACCCTGGTGGAGGGTAACCGGCCGACAGAAAATCGCTGGGGGGCATGTCCGGGGCGTGGCTCATCGCCGGACTGTGCGTGTCGCCCGGGAGGCGATCGTAGCGACCGTGTCCTTCGGTCGACCTCGCACGACCTTCGGTCGATCGCGCCCCTCCTCCGCGACCGTCGGACGTTTTGTCCTCCGAGGATGATTTCATTCCATGCATTTGCAAAACTTAGCAGAACAAATTGACTGAGATAATTTATAGTCATTTATCGCGTAAATATTTTTCTTTATTTTGTAAATAAAATTTAATAATAGCGGCGGCCATTATTGTTTTGCAAGGTACCCGTAGGCCTATCTGGCGCCAATCCTATCGATTCTCGATAGGCAATTAAGTGATTATGCTTCAATGTGACCAGTGACCACATCACAATTTATGGAAGTGCCCGGTTAGTCCAAAATCAAGGTGCAGCCTCAGACTAATATTCTTTTAAGTAATGATGAAGCTGACATCAAAATGCATTAATACATTTTTAATTACAAATTGTAGGCTACGTCATAAAATACAAGAGAATAACTTACACAAAGGACCAGTTTTTATATCCTATGAGCTCTTGAAGCTCATAACCTACGGCCATTCCTGCACGGGGTAAGCTGGAAGAAGATCCGAATCCAATTATTTTTTTAAAAAAACGTAATTTATTTTTGTGATTGAATCAAAATGATGCCAAACATTTTAAAACTAAAAGACAAAGTAATCTTAAAGATTACTCTGAGTACAAATGAGCCAATCCGATAAATGTTGTTCGTTTGTTGCAAATTTTTTAACGATTCACAATATCTTTGTTGGAATAACTTTATCTTATAAAATACATAAAAAATTCGCTCGAAAATATCTTGATATCACGATAAATGAATGTTTGTCAAAGAAATCTGGTCACACTTTTGTTGACGTTTTACCGGAGCCTTCTTAAATTAATTTTGTTATTTTAAAAGATTAAACAGATTAGAATTACTTTTACCTCGGACTTACCAGAGGCCAGCTCAGCCTATCATCCCTCCGGGGTCGGTGAATGGGTAATTGGTACTTTCAACGAGACAATCCGGAATATACAGCGACAATATTGTCACTTAAATCGACACTACTGACTGGTGGCTGAGCGCCTAGTTGTGAGGGCTGCCAATTGGGAGGAGAGGGGAACAAGAAAAAAATCAAAAGAACTTTTACCTCGACTTGAAGTTTATAGTAGCCCCGAAACGGGACGTGTTAGGCAATGTCAATCAGGCCTATGGATAACACAACAATGTTAGAGTTTAACCACTGATCAATTAACTGCTGTAACAGAATTATTTCGCAGAATGGCAGTATCATGGACGGCGTGGAAGTTCCGGCAAGCGGCTTCAAGCGTTCAACTTCTCGGAAGGTCCATTCTCTCCGCTGCTTTGTCGTCTGAGAAAAGTAACTGGAGATCTGCTGGTTCAAACCGGTTTCATCGTTGGTCTCTTTTAAGTAAACGACTCTCAATGGCTACGACTGTTAACAGGGCTCAGTTTTTGTCTAACAATTTTGCAGTTTACAGTTATTGGAATTGTCATGCTGTTATTTTAGCCAGCTTTTTGAATTACCATGCTAAGACTAATGAATAGTCTCGTTAAGTATTGCCATTGGTACTACTAAAACCGCATTTTTTGTCGTCTAATCTGTTAATGACCATGTTAATGCTGCCTTTGACTGGATATTGTCTTCAACTTGTTGCTGCCTTTAACTTGATGCTGCTTTCAACCTGATGCTCTTTTCAACTTGATGCCTTCAATTTAATACCTTCAACTTTCTGCCTTCAATTTGAAGCTGCCTTCAACTTGATGCTGCATTAAACTTGATGCTGGCTGCCCTCAACTTGATGCTGGCTGCCTTCAACTTGGTGCTGCCTTCAACTTGATGCTGCCTTTATCTTGTTGCTGCATCAAGTTGAAGACAGCATCTACTTTATGCTGCCTTCAACTTTATGCCGACTGCCTTCAACTTGATGTTGCCTTTAACCTGATGCCTTTAATTTGATACCATCAACTTCCTGTCTGCAACTTGATGCCGCCTTTAATGCTGCCTTTAATGCTGCCTTCAACTTGATGCGGCTGCCTTCAACTTGATGCTGCCTTCAGCTTGATGCTGCCTTCAACTTGATGCTGCCTTCAACTTGATGCTGCCTTCAACTTGATGCTGCCTTCAACCCAATGCCGGTCAGCTCTGGCACGGGGCTGCTAGTGACAATAGTTTTGATTACTCTAGAACTTGCCGAATAAAGAAGGAAGAACTGTTCTGTGGTTGACCTCAAGTGAAATGGTCATTTTTTAACTTAACACCACTATTAATTAGCAAACTATAGTGTTGAATAAGTTACGGAACGTCTTCACTTCAGCTTCAACTTCTCTACTGCACTCCACCCTAATGGATGATTATTTGCAGGGCAGACGAAATTAAGCACCTTTGCCAATGGTGCACGAATTGACTCGAAAATCTTTTGTCGCGACCGGGGTTCGAACCGACTCTGACACACTCGCAATCCGAAGTCCACGACTTAGGCAACTCGACCACAACGCTTCGCGATGTCGACGTGAAAAAATTACTGAATTTTACTGCATGCAATGATCAATAAAATAAGAATAATTGAAATGAAAATAAATGAAAGCTCTTTTTCTATATATCGGTGATTGATTTACTTTTTGTTTTCCAATACTGTGATGTAACTTCTGTAGCGTTTGAGGTGCTGTGATGGTAGGTGGACCTGGGGTGGTGAAGGAGGGTGAGAATCCACTCGAGCTCAGCATTCAGGAATGGAAGAAGCGACTGACGAGTGAACAGTATTATGTGTGCCGGCAGAAAGGGACAGAGCCGGTCGGTGGAATTTTGTATAGGCCTAAACCATATAGAAATTTTGTCAAATGAACAACTATTTCACTACAAACGAAACTTTTTGTATTGAATTGTTTTCTAGTTACCGTTATGGCTATATTTAGTAAATGTTACGTATCGAATCGGTTTGGTCAAAATCAGGGTCTTTCATATAGGATACAGTAGTTTGATTATGAATAATAATGTTGTGGTGCTATTTCAAGAAACCACTTTTTTTTGCGATATTAAAACAAATCATAAAACTAGAATTAGATATACTGAGTAGGCAAACTATTGCTTGCAGAAACTAACTGGTAAGCAATTCAGTATTCTGAATTCTGAAATATGTTGAGAATTTGAGAGGACACTTTTCAGGAAAACACAGCCTCTTCTGCTTTAAGAAATCAGAAGTAAATTGTTAATTCTTTTGAATCAGTTGTGGGACAGGCAGTCTGAATTACTGACTCTGTGTCTATCACTTTGTTGAGGTAGTCAGTTTGATTTGTTTCTTTGCAGCCTTTCAGCAGTTCGGTTGACTCAAAGGCTAAAGATCATGGAGGCGTATTCGTTTGTGTCTGCTGCGGAGCAGAACTCTTTAGGTATATACAATTATACATGTAAGTTGTTTCAATTCGCTGATTGTGGCATCTTAGGGCAAACTGAATCCAATTTTTGGATTGGTGTGGAACAGGCATAATATGAGAAATTGTGTTGAATACGAATGAGGTTATGTGGTGCAGGCATTATAATAATAGGATTGGAATTATGCGGAGTAGGCACTATGATAATAGGATTGGAATTATGTGAGACGGGCGTGTATGTGTTCTCAGTTGAAAAAAGTGAAATAATAAAAAATAATAATGACCATAAATTGACATTATGTGTATGCTTGTACATGTACTAATATCAGGCAATAGTTCGAAGATAATATAGTATAGTTTGAGCACTCAATCCACTAAAATAATTGAAGCAGAAATGCTTTTAAATTTGTCAACTTTAACTTCAACTTCTCTACTGCACTCCACCCTAATGGATGATTATTTGCAGGGCTGACGAAATTAAACACCATTGTCAAGGGTGCACGAATTGACTCGAAAATCTTTTGTCGCGGCCGGGGTTCGAACCGACTCTCTGCCACACTCGCAATCCGAAGTCCGCGACTTCGGATTGCAAAGAAATTAAGCACCTTTGCCAAGGGTGCACAAAGTGGCTCAAAATCTTTTGCCGCGGCCGGGAATCGAACCTACTCTGCCACACTCGCAATCCGAAGTCCGCGGCTTAGACCACTCGGCCACAATGCATCACCTAAATAAAATATTGTCAAGAATAAACGTGTAAATTTCTTTTTGAGAAGATTTGCTTCAATTAACTACAGGAGTCAACAATGATGCTTACGATTGGTTGAGTTATGACTTGTATATCGTCTTGTTCAATGAACTTGTTAGTATCTTAATTTGTGATTGGATTGAATTTATTTCATGCGATGCGATTGGCTGCAGAGATCTTTCTTTGGGTAGCTTGTAAAGCAAGTACTAAGTACTAACTCTTGATAGACTTATTATGTGCATTATAGGCTATAAATTGTCATAACCGTGAAAATTTAGCTAGAATTAATTTTGAATGTGTTATGCGGTACAGCATTCAACGTGATACGCTTTTTGTTTTGTTGTCAGTTCGGACACAAAGTTTGATTCCGGGTCTGGCTGGCCCTCGTTTCATTCGGCGCTCGATTTAGGCAGTCAGCAGTCGGAGGAGACCCAGGGGTCGGGGCTTCAAAGGTCAGGAGGACAGAAGACAAATGTTGCGAGGAATGTTGACCGGGCGCATGGAATGATCCGAGAAGAAGTGGTGTGCAAACAGGTTTGTGTGACCATGTATCATCTAGAACCAGACAGACACTGGCTTTTCAACACCTTTGCAACTGATTTATGGACAATACTGCACAATTATTGGATTTTTTTTGCTAATATCTAATATTATGTAGCTATTTTTGATCAGTTTGCAATTTCGTCGTGAAAGGCTATGTTGATCTGTTCTATATTTCGTTTGTAATGCAATTGAACTTTTAATTTAACGTTTCAATGGCATTTTGTGACAATTTTTTAAAAGTTCCCGTAGTTAGTGACAGTGCTTTCTTGTTTTAACATTTGACAGTGGTGATTATTTAAAAGTTCTGACAGTTTGTAAGAGTGTTTTCTTGTTTTTACTTTTTATGGTCATTGTTTCAAAGTTCTTACAGTTTGTAACAGTGAAGCATTGCTCAGTTCTAACTACATGATCTGTTGCACGACTTTATTTTATTGAGTCCTGAAATTTGTTATATCAGCAAAGTGCTGTTTATGTACTCACGTACATGTACCATGCACATGTACCATGTACACTTTATTTATGTTGTTTATGTTATTTATGTGCTTCAAAGTTAGATTTATATTGTACATTTACAATTACAGTCTATGCTTTATGAATTCTTTATTAGAAATTGACTGTCTTACTAAGAATTTTAGCACTTAATTGTTTATTGATGCAGTGCAACAGTCACTTGGGTCATGTGTTCAACGACGGACCTCAGCCGACAGGAGAACGATTCTGCATCAATGGAACTGCCTTGGAATTTGTTGTCAAAGACAAGAAATGATGCATCGAGATAGAAATATTTTTATACAAAATGTGATTTTTAGATTTGTGACTTTTACTAACCCGCTTTATAATCTTGTGAAGCTAAGACATGCAAGCAAGTAGTTTAGTTTGCTATTGCGGTATCGATAATTTTGGTTATTTAGTTGGAACGCTCATGCTTTTCATTTATTAGCGACTTTACTAAAATCCCCAAAAAATTTTGTCAACATATTTTTGACTTGAATGCTACTTTCAAATGTCTGCACGTACTATGGTAGGTAGATGAAAGCGCAATTAAGCGTGATCATTGAATAACAATCGTTATAAAATACATAAGAATCCATTGACATACGTTAAAATGCATTAAAATACAATCCAGTGGAGTGAGAAAAATTTAAATACAGTCAGAGAACAATTAAAGTCGGGTAGACGCCCGTCTGGGCCCTCTCCAGAACCAACCCTATATGTTACAATGTGCTATGGTAGGTAGATGAAAGCGCAATTAAGTGTGATCATTGAATAACAATCGTTATAATGTGCTGTGGGCCTATCTATGGCATTAGGAACGCTCTTAGTAAACGAAGTAATATAACATATGGGGACATTCATTTTTTCTGACTGTCAAAATTCAATTTTTCAGTGCTGACATCATTCAAAATCTTTTTAGATTGCACTGTTTTGGAACTGTATTGTTAAGTTCTGGCACATCCAACAACATATTTTTTTTGCATCGCTGATTAACGCTCACAAAAATACTTCAATACAAAATGCTACAATTCATTTGGTATTTATATTAGTTTAATTCCTTACGTATTTAAACTTAGAAGTGACTAGAAACTTAAAATTTGAAAATGGCTCAATGATTACTTCTGTTGGTTTTGATGAATTTCAAGGCAATTTATTTATTTCTTCATGTCGCAGCATGCTTGTCGAGTTCTTGCTCGATAATGGTGCCACTTTATTTTCACGGTTGATTTTTATTTTCTACAGGAAGGATTGCATTTATTAGGCGTTGTGTGCCAAAAATGAGTTATGCAATTGTACTCATAATTTAAAACAGCCAGGCCGTGCGTTACGCGTGGCAATGGATTCTTTCTGCGTAGATCTACGACATTTTTAAACGTTGAGCAGTTGTGCTACGCATGTTTTACAAGGAGCAGGCGTAACACTACACCTGTTTCATCAGGACTAAATATAAATCTGTCATTTAAGATGATTAAGATTACCAACTTTGAGTTCACATATTTGTGCTCTGTATAATGTATCTAGTATGTTTAGTATGTGCATTGAGCAAACAGTACTAAGTGGTGCCTACTGTTTTTCTGACCTTGCTATGCAATTTTACAGCATAATTAGTAATAATATATGAAATAAAATTTTATTCGTTTTCTGTGTCGGAATTTTTCTGCAATTATTTTTACTTTACATTTTACAACGCAGCACAAAGTTCATTGACTGTGTTGAATATTCAGAAGTTCAAGCAAGGCACATAATCTAAAATTTAACGCAGTTAATTCTTGATGGGTCAAATGTAAACTCTCCACTGCGGGATTCTCATCATTATATCCTCAGCAGCCATTTAGACCTGTCAAATTTCATTTCAAAGTATTAAGGTTTTTTTAAAGACAGAAATTAGTTTCTGGATGAAATTACTTAATCTATACTCTGTCAATATGATATTACTTTTCGAAATATATGACGCTACTAAAATTTAATATTTAAGCATAATATTCATTCAAATGGACTGATAAGTCCATTTCCGGGAAAAAGCTTTTTCGAATGGACGTTCTGGGCGGGCTACCATTAAATTCCCTTTCTAGGCCAAGGTAAAAGGCAAGATAGATTTCAAGGTAGCAACTAACCCAACGTTGCATGAGAGGGTGATTTATTGAAAAAAGAGCACAAGTAGCGAGCTAACGTCACAATGCAAAAACGATTGCAGCTGCTGCAAGCAAACGCGCGCAGTAGCTGTCAATGGAGCCGTGACGTCATTCGCCGCTTGTATTTTTTCCGCTCGTGCACAAAATCACGGTTTTATGCACGCATTGGTTTACGACCTTAGATTCTCAGCAAACGCTTTCAGTCGATGCAGTGACGTCATCGTTCATCGCAAGACGTAGCACATTCTTGCACCTCTGCAGTTCTGCTCCGCCAATCAGCGGGGCCTGCGTCAGCACAAGTTTGGACTACGGCAAACTACAAGTCTCACGCTGCTCAAACGACCGAGAGCTAAATTCACTCAGGCCTCTGTGAGAAGGAAGACTGTGTGAACGTAACAGTCTGCAATTCTTCTTTCTCCTGGAGTTGATTGAACGTGGATAGGGTGCCTCTTTGCTTGAGTCATCATGTTTGATAGCAGTGGGTAACTGTGTCGATTGTGTTGACCTACTACTCTGGACGGAAACCGGTTGTTCGATGCTTGGATCATTTCCGTTGTCTAAATTCGACGAGTCGATTGCTTTCAATGGTGGAGTCTCAATGATGGCGGTCGTTACAACCCTGCAATCTGTTCCGCAGTTCTTTCTGCGATTATTGCCGCTGTGTCCGGGGTGTAATTCTGCATTGGATGCTTGCTGGGGCATCGGCGATGCCACGTAAAGCCAGCTGTTTGAACACGAACCATGTCCGGAAAACTTGGCTTGCGGCTCTTGATTTGAAAGAGCGCGACGCGTGTTGAATTCTCGTCGAACTAGCTGATTACTTTCTCGGCAGTTAACTGAAGCGGATTGCGGCTTGAAAAAGTCAGCGTACTGAATGGATTTCGTTGTATTTAATTTGGAATTCCTGTCGATTTTGTTGTGACACGATCGTGAAGGATTTCCTAAACTACCGGAATGCGCTCGTCTGCAGACCATCAAACAGTTGGCGTTGCACGGCTGTTCTTTTTTGGCCGCCGTTCCTGTCTGGGCATCTGAGAATGACGCTCTTTCCGAGATGGGTGAACACTGCATGCATTCGTCAGCACAAATTGCGCTAGGACTTAGTCGTGTGACTTCCATGTCATCAGGCTGTAATGGAACTACGGTGGAATGCGATGTGCTTCGTACGTCCTTAGAGGCACCCATTTTTGCCAGTGGAATTTCCTCCATCATGAAAGCTTTGTTTGTTAGTCCGTGGCTCTCATGAGAAGATCGCTCCAACCGACGACGCGAATGAGGCTGGAAATTACCATACAACAGTTTTTAAATGAGTTTACAACAATCATCGTCATAATTTAATTTAATTTAATATATTTTTAACTTCACCAAAAGATAAGATTATATAGATTTTTAGGTTCACAAAATTAATACTGGCATACAAAAACTTCAATAGGCCTACACACCTCAAAAACAATGGTTTATTGTATAAATTCCTCCTTCATTATCTACATACCTTAACATTAATTCACCCCTGCAGACTGAGGAAAAAGAGAATCCGTCTGCATTCCAGAGTTCCGCGAGTCTTAAAGACGACTAAAGAAGGGTTAGGAAATTCCTTGGACTAAAGTAGTCTTTGTAACAAACACTACACACGATCCTTAAACTTCACAAAACCATCACCACCTACATAATTTTAATTGCTAATTTCTATTTACAAATTAACACTATTTAAGAAGCTATGCCTAAACTATATTATTTGCAATGGAGGCCTATTTGCAGTCTGGGCCGTTTTTATTGCAATCCAGAAGAAGATAATCGCTCCATGTTTACCAACCATCATCTTGAACTTAGGAAGGAACAGAACTTAATAAATGACAATTTTTTTTATGAATATCCGTAGGCTACGTAGAACCAGCAGAGAAGGCTACCGTGTCGATGTTGAGTGGACCGGGGATGTAGGCGTAGCGCCCTTCGTCTGACTTGCAGTCGATAAGAAAGAGTCGCCTCGTTACCGCCGGGTGGCGCCAGTGCACAGTCATTAGCACCAGGCCAACAGCACTGGCGAGCAGTCCTGGGTAATAGCATATTTTATATTAATAACTCAAACCTCAAATTTAGGCCTAGGTCAGATTATCACGGATCAAAATAAGCTGAGTTCTGCTGCGAAAAAAGTTTGCTGTAGATGT
The DNA here is from genome assembly GCA_034695025.1 of Chamaedrilus cognettii. Taxonomy (NCBI): domain Eukaryota; kingdom Metazoa; phylum Annelida; class Clitellata; order Enchytraeida; family Enchytraeidae; genus Chamaedrilus; species Chamaedrilus cognettii. The sequence continues at coordinate 30,330 of JAQIWG010000375.1, forward strand.
TATGGATTTTAAGGCAAATTTATTCGTGTAGGTCAAACAATTCGGTTTTTATAACAGCAAAAATTTTTATCTTGGACACACAAAGCGGCATACTGTAAAAGGTGAAACTTTGCTGCATGCTATTTTTGCGGTTTTTCCCTCTCAGAAATTTCGCTGCACTTAATTTTTGTGTTTTTGAGGACTTCCCAATATAATAGCTTCTGCAGCTTTATATTTGCTGCATGTAATTTTGCGAGTTTTCCCGATGTGCGAAATTCGCAAAAATTACATGCGCGCAAAAATTTCATGTTTTACAGTATTTGTCAAATACAAATGCAAACGCAACTACTAGGCTAATGCATTGCTACTGCTAAGTTGACTGCCATAGGCAGGGGTTAAGTTAAGATCTGATAAAACATGCGTAGCGTTACATCTACTTTTTCTTAACAGGCATAGTGCAACTGCTCCGCCTGTAAAAACTGTGTAGGCCTACGCCAAAATAGTCGATTTTGTAGCGTAAATGCACTATGCTACGCCTGCTCGTTTCAAAGCGCAAAATTACCATTTTTGGCATACAAAAGTCTGCTAAACTTGGCCTATGATATCATATGTGTGACTTCAACTACAATTTAAACGCAAGTCCATAAATAAAGATATACCACCACCAGTCCACGCGAAGAGAGATCCTTCCTACCAGTGACGAGGCAGAGCCAGAAGCACCACCCATAGTGGAAATGGACGACTGCGTCCTCGAAGGGAATGACGAGCGGCTCAGCGGCCTGGAGGACGTGGTAGACGAGCGCGGCGAGGCACATGAGGCCCCCCGTGAGGGAGAGGAAGAGCAGGCCGCGGATGAAGAGGATACAGAGCATCGCATTGGACATCAGCCACATCACGAACGCTGCCCTGCACGAGCACGCAGAGGGCTGACGTTAGTTGGTGTCGCGAGGTTTATGACGCCAGAAAATATGACCCAGACGCCAGAAAATCGTAGCCCCGGTGTCACAAGACGTCCAAAAAGTCGTACATCCGGGGCTTCCAGACGCGAGATTTCAAGGATTTTGGCGTTGCTATAATTCTATTATGCCTGGTGATTTATTAGTACCGTAATTTACATGACATTGTACACACCTATGGCAGCATGGCTGCGACGCCAGAAAATGAAGACTAGGTGACAAAAAGCCTGAACTTTGGCATCCGGACGCAAGAAAAAATAAGATCAGCGGAAGCCCTGTGCACACTAGAACTAACACTCTCGCTAGTTACAAGTATTATGATCAGGGTTAAGCTCAGCCCTGAAAACACATGCATAGCGTTACGCTTGCTACTTCTAAAACAGGCGTACTACAACTGCGCAGGCTTGAAAAACTGCCTAGGATCAGACCGCCATGGTCCATTGGCTGGGAGGCTATTGATTTGTGTTTTCCACAGTCTAGTAGAAAACTTGTATGACTACCACCCCCCCCCCCTCCCCCCCCCGCGATCTTGAGTTTTGCACGGAAGGAAAAAGCTGTGGTTAGCGTAGGACAAATTTGATTTTGAGCAGTTTGGGGGCTTAAAACAGGCCTTACAGGGGGGTGGGAGGGCTAGAGTACGCTAACGCCGGTCCTGCAATAGAGTACTGGCCACATAAGGATGTAGGCGAAGTGTCCAGCGTTGCCGAGCGCCCTGCTCCACCTGAAGCCCCCCGTGTCGACGTGCAGGTAGTCCATCATATAGAGGATGGGGTGGGGAGAGCCGCGGGACAGCGCATCCCGGTAGTTCTCTTTCACATCACTCACTGCAACATCATATGAAGAACATGAAGCACATATTAGCAACTACATTAGTACCAACTATCACAGCCAGTGCATTTGACTAAATAATGAATTTGCGATAACTGGATCACGCAAGAAAATTGAAGGTATCAAGAAAAGACTGTTTTCATTTAAATTAAAGGACATTTGAAAGTGATCGAGTTTTTCTTCAATAATTAGTAGCCTAGGCATAAACCTATCAGTTATTCTGAGACATAGAAAAATGCAATTTTTACCGTGATCGAGCGACATCTCTTCGTTGTAGTTGATTGTCCACGATGTGTTGGCCAAGCTCGTATCAGCTTCAAGAACAGCAATACATGGATACGACTTCATGAACAGCATATACAACGGCATAAACAAAGCAAAATTGACGAGTGGAAACTGGTAGCAAAATAGTCGACTTTACAAGCCAAGATTTGCCTTCATGGAAAATGGCGCATTAAAATTATTGCAAAATGCAGTCGCAATATTTGCACAGCCTAATTGCTATCAGTAAAAACAATAACTAGTAACCTATGCGCTTTTAAACTAATTTCATAAATATAGCAAACAAGAATTTTATAATAACAATGCAATAATACAATTGACGTGACAACGAATAATACTAATACTGACAAAATTAGCCAATTTTTGCAGTAATTATTAATGGCCTATATGACATTTGTGGAAAAAACATAATGATGCTAAACAAAATTGACAAGCCTAGGCCCATGACAAACAAAGCTAACATGACAGTCAAACGATACTTTTCAAAAGCTTGCTTTTCAAAAACTAGTTAGTCAAAAATTTGTATTTCAAAACCAAGGCTGTTCAGACGGTGCTTTTCAAAAGCATCGTCTGGGAACGTGATACAAGAGTCTGAAATACAAGCTATCATGGCGCACTCAAAATAAACCGGTGCGCCAGAATTCAAATTTCATCTCGCTTTTGAAACATGAGTTTTGATCTCGCTGTTGAGCGCCCGAACGAAATTTTTCAAATTGTGTTCAAAAAACTAGTTTGTCAACAGCTAGTTTATCCACAAACAAAAATAACATATTTCAAAAGCATCGACTGACTGCCGGTAAGCACATCAACGTAGCACGTTGCACTGCCTGACCCTGTAGTGTGATGTTGACGTTTTTGAGGCCGACGTGAACGCCTATGTCGGCCAGGATGACGTCACTGACTGCGACCGAGTACTCGCTGTGACTGTGGACGTGTGATACTTGCCAGTAGCGACCCACAATGCAAACTGCACGACAAACAAGATTCGTCCATCGTTTGTAGCTTAGCATAATACTGCGCATAAATTACACAAATGAGGATAAGAAAATAAGTAGGGTTGCTATGGTTACCTAGCGCGTAAAAACCCTCATCACAAGAATCTGACAGCATACAATTATTGAAATAAAATTGTTCTTTGTCTGGGGTCAGTGTTGAATTCCAGTATGAACTCTATTAAATATCGTGTGGGTACAGTATAATTTTATCTGTTTCCAAAAAAATTGACCGATGTCTAATCTAGGATTGTAAGACTGACACACAATGAAGATAGTTTAAAAGTGCACATTGTGCCAATAACTCATTGTGCTATAACTCAAATAGGCCACATAGCCCAATGTTAAAAAAATTGAACGTTGCTAATAATACCCAGGCAAAAAAATTCTTACTATCATAATTTAAAGTTACCGAAATTTCGCTGATAGCTGACAGCTAGTGAATTTTTGATTGGTAGATTCATATTTTTCAACACGATGAAAGAAAAGCAAGGCAAATGTCAATGGCCATAAAGGAATAGAGAACATGTTCAAAATTATCATTGGCAATTTTGGCCAAGTAAAAATTCATTCATAAGCTAATCAATATCAAGCTAGGCATACAGGCTTAATCACATACAGCTGGTTTTTCCAACATGGATTTAATGGTGGTTCAGGATTTAGAGCACCTTTTTGCATAGGCTAAATCTTGAACCACCATTAAATCCGTGTTGGAAAAACCAGCGCTTAGGTTTTGATTTAAAGCGACATTTTAAACCACGTTTAACATAATAAATTCATAGGTTGACATGATAGATGAATATGGTACACGATATATATATGACATACGTGGATATACATAGGTACATAGATACATAGATATACATAGGATATACATGGTATACATGAATATGATAGCTTTGTAGGCCCTGCGAATTCCACGCTGCGAGTCTGCGACCAAAATATTTAACCGGCTCGATCACGCAGCATTGAACTTCAATAGGCTTACAGTCACGAAACGGTTTACCGTTAGCATAGACCATAACTGCAATCGTTCCAAATCCACAATAGCCCGGTCGATTCATTCGCCATACCAGTTGATTTATGGCAAAAAGCCCACAGGCAGTCAGTTTTTTGTCCACGCCTGGTCGCTGGCTTTTAGCTAACCTTTCGAATGACCCAATTGAGCGATAGTAATTTAGCCAATTGTACAGCACGAGCAGTGTCAGTTTATATGCTATGATACACTTGTAGCGCAGGCCTCGTCTTGTCTACGTCGTAAATAATGGCATACGGAAAGTAGCGAGATAATTGCCCTATTATATTGTTACTGTCTTACGGCGAACGCGCTTCGGGTCAAAACAGGACTCACGATTATGACCTAATTGTCGCCACTGACCCTGTGTACACTCAACCGAAGCAGGCCAACACAGCGTGCAGGTCTTGTTGCGACTGGCCAAAACTACGCGATTTAAATCCGATCTTCATAATGAGAACAATGTATCTATTCTTCACACGAAAATGTAGCGAATAAACGCATAAAAACGTGATATCAAAATAAATCAATAAAATTTTCACTGGGCACCAAAATGATCAATAAGTCCATAATGCAAAAAAACTTATGAAGTTTTATTTGATTAAATCGTTATGCGTAGACGTCACTGTCGGGTAAAATTTACGTAACATCAGTAGCCTAGCTTAGACCAATCCACGTGTAACGGTGACAGGCTAGGTAATTAATATAACATCATAAAAGTAGCCTAGTAGGCTATTAGCATGCATTGAACATTAGCCTATGTGATTGGCCTACAGTGTAGAAACTACAACAGTCGAAAATTAGTAACAAGATCACTAACAGCAAAGATTCTCGACGAAAATTTTGTAAAGCATTATTTTCACAAATTTCTTTTTATACTAAAGTTAAAATCTATTTTACATTTAAGACAGGAATTCAATATGAAATTTCAACATTATTAATAGTACTAACACTAACTCACAAATCATTGTACTAGAACCTATTGATAAAGGACCATTAATTTCTTACCAATAATTACGACTCCAGTGTGGAGGCTAAGAAAAAGTCTAAAAAATGTCGTCCATTTCTGAAACACACACAAATATCAATAAATTATATTAGATTTAGCCTACATTTTTATTTAACAAAGTAAAATTATATCGTCACTATGAAACACTTAGGCCCAGTTGTTCAATAGAGAATTATTTGAATGATACTTAATAATTATTTGAGGACACTGGAGAACACTAAATCAATTGGACTTTCATTGATCCGCTATAAGAGCAAACATATTGGAAAGGAGCATTCAAGTCTTAAATCTGTTGACCAGAATAATCGATTTTAATAATATTGATAACACCATGCAAATCTAAAAAACAGTCCAGTTTATCTAAAATACAATCCATGTCATCTAAAATACAATCCATGTCATCTAAAATACAATCCATGTCATCTAAAATACAATCCATGTCATCTAAAATACAAT
>JAQIWG010000376.1:0-35841 GCA_034695025.1 Chamaedrilus cognettii
CGAATAATTGTTTACGAAGAATTGTTTACGAAGAATTGTTTTACGAAAAACTGTTTACGAAGAAAACGTCAAATACCTCCATTTTTATATTTTTTCACTTACTATATCTAGTCTAAATTAATATTCTATAATGTATAGTGATTTAGTCACTATACATTATAGACAATATATCAAGAAGCATATGTTATGTTAACAAAAATCAATAAGTTGTCAGAATGCAAATATTTAAAATTGACTATCTTGGAAATTTTGAAGCATAATATGCTTCAAAATTTCCATGATGGTCAATTTTAAATATTTGCATTCTGACATGTTGCAGACATACGAAGCGACCTTCTCGTTTGCTGCTGGCGGTGAGGTGGAGGTCAACCTTGAGGAAGGTCAGCGAGTGCACGTCCTGCAGAAGCACGACTTGACGGGCAACACTGACTGGTGGCTAGTCGTAGCCGGCGGGCGGCAGGGCTACGTACCCTCTAGCTACCTTCACAAGACACAGCCAGACTGCGACCCTTAACCGCCAACTCTGAAACTCATCTCCCATTGTATCGCCAGCTGCTAAGAGTTTTAGTTGCACTTATTATACTTGCAAAGTTGTGATGCTTTTTCCTTTATTATTGGAGAGTGTTGTGCCTTTTTTCTGTTGTGTTCCGAGTGAGATGAAGTGAAAAATCGATCCGTTAAGCAGTTTGGTTAATGTTGTTTGTGTATTCATGATGAACTTTAGCTTTGGATGAAATTGATCTGATTGATCAACAACTAGAGCTGGACATTGCTAATGGCAACCATAGTGCTGCGAGAACTCTTATCAATAATGTTGTTGTATATAGTCTGATTTTGGCCATAGTTGAAAAAATAAGGTATAGGATTTCTTCTACAAAAATTTTAGATGCATGTGATGCAACACCTCTGATTTTTGTATACGAACTCGATTGACATTTTATGCTAAGATTTAGCTACAAAGATACCAACATGGTTTAATAATTTTAGGGCTAGCTGCTATCAAAGGTGTAGGTTGAGCAGTTTTCTGAATATGCTGACGCTGATTACTGATCGATAGTCCGCTGACGTTGTTTTTGTTAGCCTGTTGATACTAATGGCTAGTAGCCATTTAATTGTAAGCTGATTCCATTTAGCAAAAATATTATGTCTGTAAATTTATAAAATAACTGATTAGTTTAGAGTGACTGCTGTGCTTTTGCCATGGCCATATGAATATGTGATTTCTGTTTAACTTGTTGAATAGTTTTTATATAAATGGAGGCCTTATAGCCTCCATTCTGCGTGTGTTGTGATGCAATAAAAATCATCATCGCTTTTGACATCCATTCTAATGCGTTACAGGCAGGCCTGTAACGCCGTGTCCGTGTTAACACAGATTAGACTTTTATATTGAAGCGGGGATCTTATGACCGGATGCCCTTCCTGTCGTCAACCAGAATAATAAATTCTCCTGGACGATGATTATCAGCTAGAGACACTTGTGCGTTTAACAGCCTTGCTGAAGGGCCTGTAACGCGTGGTTTCATACTTGCCGGCTTGTGGACATGAACCCAAATCTCTAGTTTCCAGTCTGACGCTAAAACCACTACACCATAGTGCCTCGCTGTTGTGCAGTTTGATTGAATTGATGTGATTGAATTTGTAGTGTGGCACGGGTAGCTGATAGAGTTAAATTACAGTCTAAGCAAGTTTATTGCGTTTTAAAGACATTTTTGACATTTGTGTCTTGCTTAACGTTTCGTGCTTGTAGTTTGCTTTTGCAAGAATGTTACATACCATACAAATCTTAGACATACTGATGCGTCCCCGATATGGTCGCCAGACTATGAAACGGACGTGAAATCATTATTATTATTATTATTATTATTATGTTTAAACATATAATAACATATAACTTATCCGTTATATAGCTTCACCGTCGACTTGTGGAAAAAATCAAGAGAGGATACTGCTATCAGCCCTTTTTGTAGCAGCTAAACAATATTTCATTGTTTGCCTTGTAGTGGTAATGTACGGTCTAATAATTTTTGAATAATGCCGTCCATGAGAATAAGCCGCCTTGTTAAACTGGTGCGATGTTCAATTATTCATGCCATTGAATGTTGGATATTGCCGAAGCATTTGCCTTATAGTAAATACACCATAGGTAATGCATTTGAATTTTGCAATCGTCTCCGATTCAAAGAAAAGTGTAGTTGCAATAAATGAAAATATCTTGTTACACGGAAATTACCAGCGCGACTGCAATTATGTATCACTGATCATCGTGTTAACATTCGTATATCAAGTTTTATACATGCAACTGGTTGTAAAATAGTGAGCAAGAAATCTATGACGTCATAGGAGCCGCAGCGATCTACATATAATATAGATCGTATGTATAAATACTTTTCAAATATGACCCCCCAAGTTCCCAGTTGGGTAGGAAATCAAAATTGAGGGGGAGATTTGCTCCATTCAGTCTAAACCTTAGACAGGATTTTCAACCGTGATTTTCAACCGTAAGGAAGGAAGATCCCATGCCTTATTGCGAGCACTGCGTATTACTCATGGATTGATTTCTATGCCAATCGCTTATAATATTTAGCGATCGCATAATTAAGCTAGTGTAATTTTGTATAATGATTTTGTGTATAATGATATAATTACGGTGTATATTTTTGAAAAAAAAAACAAAAAAAATTCTGATGTAACAAACGTCGTGTTATAGAACGGGTTTTAAAAGTTAAGATAAAAAAACCTGTTCGTATTCGAAGATTCTCGGTATCAGGAACAAGTTTAGCCCTGATAAAATAGGCGTTATACTCCCGCTTTTTTTTTAAAGGAGTAATGCTAGCGCTAAGCTTTTAAAGATAGAGTGTGCTTACACCGCTATGGTTAATTTTAGCGGCCATCGTTTCAAATACGGCTTGAGGTTAGCTTCAAACCATCATTTTTCATGTAATACGCCTTCTAAATTTAACCACGCAGCAATAAAAAAATGCTAAAACTTTGTGACAATCATAGCAAACGTTACTGAACGTTGAGTGACATCTTATATCACGCAAACACTAATTGTAGCGTAATCGCATTATAGCATCCAACGTTGCAATTCATAAACTTGTGCGTATAAAATAGAAGTAGTGATGCGTACGTTATTGACATTGAACTGACGATTTGCGGCCATAGAAAATTTTTGCCATTACGCTAGCACGCGCAGTACAATGTATGATAATTATGTCTGATGTTTTTGTGAAGCTTGATAGAAGCTAGAACATGAATTTAAGGGCAACTGTACCGCATTTACGTGTCTTTTCTCAAAATAAATATTCAGTTTGTGTTCGCTCGTATCAAATTTGTTACAGGTTAGTAACTTTTGTTTTCAAAATTCCCTTCTAGTTTTTTTCTCATTTGAAGTGCATGTTTCTCTATAATAACATCCAACTATTACTTTACTATGGAACTGCAAGCACCAATCAATCGACCTAAAGCATCCACAGTTTATTCACCACCTTATCGCTACTAGATATCAATCCCTTTGGAACGTCAAACGTCGTTGGTACTTTCTTCAACTTCTTCCTCGTCTCCTTTTCCACCAAATCATCGACACTTATTTCCAGCAGCTCAGATATGTCACTTTCGTTGTTGGGCAGCAGTTGCTGACACTTCCTTGCCTCGCTCGCCACGGAAGAGTAGTAGTGATCCTCGAGTGTCCTCAGTTCCCACAGGGAGCTCTCCAGGGCGCGTGATTTGGCCGGGTCGGGTTCGTTCTCGTCGAACGGGTCGCTGGAGAGGCTGGTGTGGGTTGCAGAGACCGGTAGGTGGAGCAGTGTTTTGCAGTTGGGATGTCGTGTAATGAGGTTGTAGACAAGCGGTATGACGCTGGTCAGGGCATCGGGTGGGGCTTGCAGCGACAGGCGACACAGCTTCTTCGTGAATGCTGCGAACAACAATGAAAACAATCTGTTGAATGGTCTCTACTAAAAGACTACTGTATTCATTTCCCTAAATAATCAATTTAACTTAATTAATCCATCACACTGAAAAGGATAATCAATTGTCATTGACAACAATAATTTAGAGGCAGCCACGGCATCTGAAGTTCATGCATTGTGATTATTCAATATATTTTTGTCCATGAAGGGTGTTTGCAGCAACAAATCAAAAAATTATTATGCAATATAGCGAGCCTGCTTCAGTACTATATTCTGATATACAGTAGAGCTACCAGCGCAACAAATATATATCATGAGATTTGAGAATTTAAAACTCATGTATTTCTGCAAAATGGTATTAAAATTTAAACATTTTTTCTATATGTAACTTTTTTGTTAGGATATCTAATCAATTTATAACAGGCACCTGCGACAAGGTAAGCCGGTAAATGGCTCGAAGTTAGGAACAAATCCAGCAAGTAGAAGAACCGTGCTCGGAACTTGACAAAGAAAATCTCTGTCTTGAGCAGAGCGTACAACTTCTCGTAAAAGTTCGGACAGTTGAGGTTGAACTGGTTGACGAGCACAAAGAGTCCGTTCAGAGCCAGCAGACTGACCACGCCTCCCTGCTCGAATGACTGCGCGAGAAAATCACTGAGCTGTAGAGGGTTAGTCATGAAGGGCATCACCTTATCGTGCACCCTAACCAGCACGGTCTTGTAAAGGCTGCGCGTCAGAGGGCGCTTTAGGAATTCCAACCAGAGCCAAGTAAAAGATTTTTTCTGCTCCTGATACGACGCAGCTTTCGTCGTCGAAGATTGGTCCTTAGTCGCATTCTCGCCCTTTGATTTTACTAGAAAATTCGACAGCGATTTTTCCGCACCAGGATCATTCGGCATGTTCAGATTGTCGAGCAGAATGTACACGTTTTCCAGCTTGATCGCCTTTGCCGCCGGTCCCTTCAGATTAGTTAACATGTGCTTCATCAGGTAGTATCGCACGTCGTCGTACTCGAGGAACTCTTGAAAACGCTTACCGAGCTTGGTCATATTCACCGAGGGTTGCAGGATTCGGGTTATGAGCTTGCTGAACAGACCCCCGGGCCCGTGTTTGGCTTTTTCTTCAACGCTAGCGGGTTCGTCGCATTCTTTTCGCGCCTGGGCCAACCCCTCGCTCTTCACTCGGCGCATGAGAACACAGAGCGCAAGCTCTTGTCTAAGCTCATCGGAGCTGGTTAGGCAGTCGAGCAGCACATCGGAATCGGCAGTAATTAGTTCAGAGTTTTTAGTAAGCGTGTTCACACTGGGCGCCGCCATTTTTTCTTTAGCTTTAAGAGTGTGACCAGAGCGATTTATTTGTAGTTAATAATTTTTATCTTGCCTTGCGGCATAACTTTCTGAACCTTGAGATTTGAAAAATATGAAACAAACCGATACAATAACTTGGGAGTCAATGCCTATCTAAAACGCTTTATTAAGATTTTTTGGCTAAACACCGAACACGGTGCATAATAAGCAAATCAAAAATTGACAACTCTGCACAGATCAAACTTATACAAATAAAATGCAAAAGCAGTGCATATAATATACTGTAATTAACATCCTAACACCATTTCAAACTCAAAATAACAATAGAGAGCAGATTTTTCTATAAAACAGCCTACAATTTTAAATGCCAGGTTAACAATTAATATCATTAGAAACAACTTGGTCAAGAATTCTCTATAATATCCTTCGATGTAGCAACTTAGCCTATAGTCAAGAGCATGGATTAAAGAACAGAACTATAAAATGTACTGAGATCATTAGGCAAGAATTTAAATGCATAATGCAATATAAATTCTGCATTATAATAATGTTCAGCTTACAAATTTATCTGCAATTCGCTTGTCAATAGCCTAGTCAAAGTAGGCTGCTGAACACAAAAGCATCCAGAGAAACCAGTCAAGAACAGGATTGAACATCAATCACAATACCTTTCAAATTCTCTCAAATAAGTGACAAAAGTGCTCTAACAGTGCTCCCAAAAATAGTACAATATCTTGATTTTCTTTCACAATGCCTCTACGCCAATAAATCTAAATATGCACATTAACACGGTAAAAATAATAATAATACAAAGTGAACAAAGATCAGTATTCAAATGAATGAATGAAGCTTGCTGTATTTCATAATAGCCTTCACAAAATTATTGTCAACACTTTAGTATTATAATGACACAGAGTTGCGAGTGTAAAATTAAATGCTAGCCATGACTAGAGATACATTAATTAAATTTAAATCTACTTTCAACGATTTAAGTAAATAATTGTTACAAATCCTACACACAAATCTGCTAACGTAACAATAAACGCTTTTGTTTAAAATTAAATTTCTATATTAATTACCAGGAACAAATACCCGCAATTAACCCGCAACAAAAAATGTCTTGAAATTTCAAAACAAAAATGGCTGTGATGTAAGTTGTCTGACAATATTTTATGAACGAACTGAAAACATAAAACAAAGCCGTTACAAGCCGATGTTTATCATTAAAGCTGCAACAAATAAATTGAAAATTACTAAATGCAACGCTACATAGCGTCTAGTCTTCAAATAGAGAACCAACAAAAATTTGTGCATTTTAAAATCTCAACAACAAACTAATCCGCTTTTGAGTTAAGAAAAATAATTGAAAATATTGGTTTTGAATCCCATCAATCGCGCGCAGTATCACCCAGCCTACAAGCCGCCCTACTTTGCATCTTCTCAGTTCTACTCGTACAGAACTTTCATAGACCACAAAACATTATCAATGAATCGTATCATAAACTGCAAAATATCCAAAAGCAAAAACTAGTTGCATCGTGCCGTCATTCGGGTCGCGTTGGAATACAATCGTGTTGTAGACTTTGGTCGATGAGGAAGCATTAGCTTACTAACTAACATTCGGTCCAATTCTTTATAGCCGTACATTAAGTTAGACGCCTAACATTTCGTTCAAACATTTAGTAAATTATACATTTTCAAAGAAGCAGACCCCTGCATACCCTATACCCATATCGCTGCTTGTGCTGCCCCAACGTGTTGATGTACTAATATCACTGCCGCTCGCATTCACGGTTCATGTTGACAGCGGATATCATCATCTAACGACAGTCAACGCTTGGAATGCACCGTCCCGCGGGGCCGCCGCCACATTCTCCTTATTATCACTCGACAGTTTCTTACGTTCGTCGCCCGTCTGCGCGCACGTGGCGCCCTCCTGCGGTGGGGGCGAGGCTCCGTCGGCGTCAAACTGAACCTTGCGCGTCGCGTGGTGGTGCAGCCGCTGGAAGAGATCGTCCAATGCCTCCATTTCTCGGTCGTCGACGAGCGAGAACTGGCGCAGGAAGAGGTGGAAGTGGTAGTAGACGGTGTTGAGGTGCGCGTGCAGCTTGAGAAGGAGCACGTCGACACTGTGCGCTGCGTAGACGTGCGCGAAGACGTGCAGCAGCAGGCGCACGATCTTGCGTGCTGTCGAGTCAAACGTCGGTGGAAACACGTTGCCTACGCGCGCACAAAAAATGCTGCAATTCTTAAGAAGGAAACATTTAACACTGAAGAATACATTGTATTACATGCTGCCGTTTGGGTTTAGGAACACATGTTTGGTAGCAAAGACCATCACACTCCAAAGAATCGACCCCTCTTCTTTAGTCCCCTTTTACCACTCGCCAAGTGAACTCTGGACTGCAGATCTATTCTCTTCTTACCGCAGCCTGCTTGGGAAAGATTTCATGCTGTTGATTTTTGTGTAGCGCATAGAGCACAGCAGTGACAGCATATAAAGTGGAGAGCAAAAATAAGGGGAGAACATAAAATTTTGGCGCAAACATTTTATGTGCAGAAGGGGACAGAGACCTCTAGAGGCTGGTAAGGCAAATCGATCAACAGCTGAAGGATGGAAAATCAATAAAGCATTACCATTGCAATTGTACTAGTTACAACTGAAGCAGAGAGTTTGAAAGGGCAGGAGAATATCTGCTAGTCCATTTAAAGCCAATGTAAGCAACTCATTCAGGTATAAGATATCACAGAAAATATTGCAAATTAAACTCGTAAGAGATTTCGCAATACAGTCTTTGAAATTACGCTAATTAAATGACTGTACATACCGGTCAACGAACTAGGTCTATTAGTTGCTAACAAACAAGTTAGGAATAAGCCTATTTGAATACACAGTAATTTGAAGTTCTCCTATAACGTCAGTGGTAAGGTGGAGCATATCTTAATCAACTTGTCAGTTAAACTCTGAATAATGCTCACTGGCCTCGAGTGCAATGAGCAATACTGCACACAGCTCAGGCTGTAATCAGACAATCGTATTGATCCAGCCTCCAACAGCCTAACGAGCCTTGTGGGGTTTGAGGAGAAAATACCCTCAGCCAAGTGCCACCAGTGAGTGGATCTAATCTAAGAAGCCAGCGGATGCAGGCAATATTATCCACCGATGAACAATTGCAGACTCACGTGGTATGGTGCTCAAACAAATACTGGACAAATACTGGAATCTTCTGATATTCAGTTAAATAACAATATTCTTCCATTCCTTAGCTAAAATGACATATGCTTCTGATACCCAAATTTTGTGGTGTTATTTTCCTTTGCATCAGATCTAGATAGTACAATCATTGTCAAATACTTTTTTCTCTAATCCTATCGATATAATATCTATCAAGCCACAGAAAAAAGCTTAAAAAATTGTATGTACGTCCCCATTGACGTCCCTCGGCGATGAAACAGACTTAAAATCCATTATTGTTATCATTATACAAACTTTAAAGTAAAATTCAAAAGCTGTTAACTAGAGGCCATGAATACAGCAAAATACAGCAAACGTACCGTATTTAGTTGGAAAGACTGTTTCATCGTAAATGCACTTTTGTGAGAATGACATGACGTAGTCGATGTACTGTGGCGCGGTACACTTGCACTTTTTGCCTCGATCGTCCACCCACTGGTACTGCCTGCAAGCATCCGCTCAGACCATCACAAAAACGAGCAATGAACTCTGATCGGAGTTATAGAAATGCCAAAAAGCCAAAAAATCTGATCATAAGGTGCAAAATCTGATCATAGGACAGTCCTTTAGATCTTGTCTCTAACAACAAGAGCTTGCATTAAATATAATCTTCAAACAACAATAGAATCCATAGGGGCCTACCTGATTCATGAATAATCCCAAGAATTTTTGCAAATATACTTCCAAGTCAAACTTGTTTATAAATAAAATTCATTCGCCGAATGCCATAACAGTCAAATTGCGAATGCTATGAATGAGCAGAGATTCAAGTAGGCTAAAAACGTGATAAGATATGCTCGCAAACGTCTTCATGCTCAGAGTTTGCCAAGATCTAAATAACTACGTTCCGCATATCTTCTATTTCATTTATCACCTCCAAGTATATCTAATCGAGTCAGCATAAGCAATAACCGAGTAACAAAACCGCTAAATATTTTTCCCCAGACATAAACAAATGTTAATTTAAAATCAACAGTGTTTATCTACAACCAGTCAGGAGTAAAATTTAGCCAATTTAGTTTGCAACTAATTGCTTCCTGCTGCCCATAAAAAGGCAGTGACAACGCTGAGACTAATTGGATCAAAAGCTCATCAATGATGCAGTAATTAAATATGGCGCTGCACTCACAGACTGCCGGGACCGGTCATGGAGGAGCAGGTCGAGGCCTGACAGTACTCCGCCAAACAGCCGTACATCAAGTTGACGTGCTCAAAGAAGGACTTCGCTGCAATGCGTCAGACACCCAGCCAGTCAATTATGCGCTTTGTACATAAAACACAAAATTCGCACTTCCACATAATAACAATATTAATAATCATCGTTGTTGATGCCTATAGTTCTAATGCGTTACAGGCAGGCCTGCAACACGGTGTCTGTGTTAACACAGGTTTGTCATTTTCATCGGCGTACATTATCATAATTATGTATGTATATCGTTTACAGGACTCAGTTCTAACAGTACGAATACCCACAATAAAATAATTAATTATGAACTGCAGCTCACTTGAGTATAAAGAGTGCATTCGCAAAATAGGATCTTGCAGACATTTGGTATATAATGTATCCTTCAACAAATTTCTGATGTCGCAAATCCAAAAGCTCTTCTACCATGAAGTCGACTCTGTGGAATATAATGTTACAATCTATAATCCAATCGCACTGTATAGACCTACATTCAATTCCGCATCGGCGATATGACAATGCACCAAACAATGGTAAGATGGCCATTTGGACAATAGACTGTATTCACTGCGCAGTATTAATTAATTCTATATTTAAATCATTCTAAAATCGAAATTTCTGCCCAGCACTGTGATGCCACAGTACAAGTACATTGATGAATTCCAAGCTGTGCTTGTCGATTGATCTGACCAGTGACCAGGTCGCAGAATTATTTACTGTCCAGAACAACGCCAACTGACGCTACATTAATCACTCAACTCTGATCGACACGTCTGCCTATCTACTGATCATAGACTGCGTCCCCACACAAACAATACAGTGGCAGGTATCAGACTAACTCCACACCAGAGTAAAGACTTCAATGCCATGCCCTCTAAAATCAAAGATCAGGCACGGCTAATGCTACCGCGTTGTGGTGAATGCAGAGTTACAAGATAGACGCAGCTGCCGAGCGTCAAATTTGCACTGACATTCACATCTCAACCTTCTATCTGACAATACTGCTATCGCTTCACTTCAATGAAATCTAACATAAGCCTGCATACAACACTTGCACACAGCACATCTTGTAAATCTATGCAACAGTATATCAGCATAAATAATTATGATAATCAAATCGAGCATAATTTTGAGTAAATTTACAAACCTCTCAAGTATAAACCTCATTTGCAGAGAAAAAAATTGACCCCAAAACTCAAATTTCTAAGATGTCTTGAGATGCTGGTAATCCAAAATCTAAGGGTTCATCACAACAAAATTTAATTAGATATTCTGCATTACTCCCATTTGCATTTGATTGCAGATGCAACGATGCATTCAAAATGTCGCATGCACTGGATATAGAAATTTTGGTTCCACAAATCTGTTGAGGCCAATAGTATTGAACGTACCTGTGGCTTGCTGCTGCTCATTATAACGCTCATACACATCAACACGTGCTTCTGCAGCTGCGCTGCATGCACCTCTTTAACTTGCATTCATGAATTCCATTTCCATGGCAACCACTCTCATTGATACTACCATTATCAACTCGCTCACGATGAAGACCCCATTCTATTCGCTTAGCCAACTGCCTTAAATGGATCAGCTCGAAATAATAATGCTAAAAATCATTGCCTAAATGTATATTATATGGATGGATATAACCAAGGACGACCCTATTTTTACAGCTCCCCACGCAGCGCAACGATTATTCCAACGCCGTATTTCCCCGGGGGGTCTGCACGCGCGGCCGCTGAACAGATCTGACACGATTCGTCCTCCGTCTAGCAGCCGCGGTATAAACTATCGACGTCAGCACTAACCCATACTCAGGACTCGCTCCCTGTGTGTGACTGTGACTCACTGCCTGTGTGTGACTGTGACTAAGTGACCCACTCCCTTCGTGTGACTGTGACACCGACAGTCGGGTCGCATCGCGTTGTGTAGTTGGGTCGCGAAGCTTATACGAACCAGCCGGATGACTACTGATCCGGCTAGCTGCTACATACCACATGTGCATGGCTAGCTGCTACATACCACACGTGCGTGGCTAGCTGCTACATACCACACGTGCGTGGCTAGCTGCTACATACCACACGTGTGTGGCTAGCTGCTACATACCACATGTGCGTGGCTAGCTGCTACATACCACACGTGTGTGGCTAGCTGCTACATACCACACGTGCGTGGTTAGCTGCTACATATCACACGTGTGTGGCTAGCTGCTACATACCACACGTGCGTGGCTAGCTCTAGCTGCTACATACCACACGTGTGTGGCTAGCTGCTACATACCACATGTGCGTGGCTAGCTGCTACATACCACACATGTGTGGCTAGCTGCTGCATACCACACGTGCGTGGCTAGCTGCTACATACCACATGTGCGTGGTTGACTATAACAGACTGTTATAATCAACCGTAGCAGCCGGATCACATACTTTCCATTGGAAAAACTGAGCAGCAACCCGGCCCTCCTAACCCGGCTCTCCCAACCCCACCCTCCTCCCCCCATGTCCTGCCTCCGATCCCCTAGCCCCGCCCTCCAACCCCTAGCCCCACCCACTCACTGTGTGTAGCGAGCCACTCGCTCTGGTCCACGCCGTGTGGTATCGCGATGAGGGTGACAAAGTCGACGTCAAGGAAGCGCTCCTGCACAAAGTCGTCGTCAAGATACGGCCTCGACTCCTCCTGACTCGTGGGCGTGGTCGCTTCCTTGTCCTTCCGTCGGCTCTTGCTGTCACACATCAACAGATCCATACAGGGCCGTAGACTGGGGGAAGGTTTCGCTATTGAAACCTGTAAATTAGAGAAAAAAAAAGTTTTTTGCTTTTAACACAGTAAGTTTTATCCAAAAAGTATTACTGGTAACTTCCACTGGAAATGTGAGAATTTTTGGGGGGATTTTTAACATGGTCCGGCCACTAAACGGCACGCTAAGTTTTTTCAACAACGTCAAAACCAGTAGGAAAGTACATACAAAGGTAAATATTGTTAATAATGACCTTAGACGGTTAAAAAAATGACAACCAATAGTTTGTGATAATGCCCTAATAAATCTCCATCAGCACCGTCCACCCCCACTCGCTAGTTCGGCTAAAGAGTCAAAAGTCAAACCCCCCTGAAATTAAATTCAGCCTACGACCCTTAACACACGCCCTTGAGATCTTAGATATCACACCACCGCCCTGATTAGTTCGTTAAACTAATTAACACATTTAATTAAAACATCAGCCAGCTAATTGAATGAGAATCCGCAAGCTGTATTTTAAACAGGTCGGCTGGTAAACAACTCCACACCACACCCAGATCTGGAGATCATAAACAACACGTCCCCAATACGCAGCGTGACACGACAGTGATGCTAACAGATTCCGCGTTAGAGCCTTTTGGTTATAGGAATGTTAGTTCTTAAAATGTTATTCACGGATATGGATTTGCTGTCATGATATATACAAAATGATTACCCAGTATTTCAGGCAAAAATTAGTTCGAAAATATCAACCGCGTGCATATGTCGTCGCATTGAGCACATAGACTATTTGTAACAATGCAATACAACAAGCACATCATTTGAAACCTGGTATAAGAAAATCAAACCAACATAAATGTCATAAATGTTACGACATTTATGCCATTGAAGAAGTTGAAGTCTCATAACACTTCAAATTTAAACAACATTATTAATTAGGTTTACCTTCATAACATAATTTTTAAGTGTACTAGACTATTCAGTAATCAAGTAATATTCTGAAGTATTACATGAATAGAGTTACAGCCTACACACATGAGATCGCCAGTCATATTCATTACTATCTTTTTGAAGCACTCTATCACACTGGCTCTTGCATGCGCTACTTTTCACCAGTCACAAGTTCATAACAACTCAATAGCGCATGCTCAGAACATTTTGCTTTTGAAGTCACTCAAAAATAAGTACTCCATGTATACTGAGCTACGAACTACGAACGCCATATATCAACTAAATTTGTAATACATTGACCTTTTAGCATCATAAGATAAAAATTTAACTGAGCTGCACACTTAAATGAACAGCCTACTTCTTAAAGACAATCAGCATTGGCCTGTGCAAAACAAGTCACTTACTTGAACCATTTGCGGAGATTAAAAACATTTGCTTTCTGTGGCTCATCAGCTTTGGCCAGATCCAAGGTCCTACTCAATCTGATATCGATACGTTCAGGTTCACGATCAGCCGAGTACTTTCTGTACGACCCAGTGCTCGACGTCCTTACTCTGCCGCGTGGCTCCACGGCCACCAGGTTCAGCATCTTGGAAGACATTGGAGAGTCAATGTAACTTAAGTTTTACCTCACTACGATCGAGTTTAGTACTGTACGCTAACTTTAACCTAACTTTAACCGATCAAGTTGCTTGTTTCATTAACACACGTAGCCTAGAGGTATTTAACCCAAAGACGTTATTGAATTACAGCAAAATACTTGCACGACTCAAAGACTAATTTCAAAATACGTATCTGAACTAATTCACTAATGCAAAAACTTTCTGTTATACTTCTGTTCAATTCAAATCATTCAAGCAACTGTAGCATCTATTATATTTTCAAGTTCATGTAACAAGCGCAACAAAATAAGTTTCATTCAATGCGCATCCTATTGAACTAACCAGAAGCTTTACTTAGAACTTCACTCTTGCAACTATAATGCCGAATGCATCCGGCAGCAGACAACTATAATTGCCTTACAGGCATACACTGAGCGGCGTCCATTGAAGCCTAGAAATCATCATTATGCTATAATCCAGAGCCGCTCAAGCAAGCGCTGCGGCTACTAGCAGCAGTGCACCCAGTGCTGCAAGTCCCGCTGCGCTCCTGCACACATCCCTCCAGGAAGTTCAATGCCAGGCAGGCGCTGCTCAGTCGAGCGGCTCCGCGGAACGACCCAAATACAAGAGAATCAGCCGGGAGCAGCCTTGCGCCAAACCACAATCAATACTCCTCCCCCCCCCCCGCCCCTCTCGCCAACGCTGACCAGCCGCCCACAGCGGCAACAACTCAACTCGTCTCGTTGTGCTCGACAGAGGGCGGCACGTGACCTCTCCCAGTCTCCCCAGTGCCGACGTGATGGACACTAATGCCTTTATCATGAGGCAGAGGCTCCCGAGCAGAGAGATACTAGAGGTGCCCCCCCCCCTCCCGGTTCATTCCCCTCTGTGCACCGACTCCAGCGTGCACTGGACTGTGGCTAATCAACGAACTGCGTCGGTCAGCCGCCGGCCCCTAATGACTGGAAAATATGGCAAGCAGGCCGACCAATTTCAATCCATCATTGCAGGGCAATAAATTGAGTGTGATTCGAATTTTTTAATTATAAGCGGATTCGGAAATCCGAATGGCAGACTTTCTATGAATAATTTATTAGGCATAATTCTAGCAATTATGTGAGGAATCCAGAAGAATATCAATTTCAAAGAATATTCCATGCATTTGATATTTTATGTAAATCTCCAGAATCCAGTGTTCTATCTAGTTCTTCAAGTCAGAGAAGGAGCAAGAACTTTAGAAAGTAACGCATCAATTCAGCTAGACGTAAATAAATTTAAACTGCAAACGAGCACTTGTAAGCCGCATGAGCACTAGTAAACCGCACACACAAACACAAACGAGAAGCCAAATGAACCAGCTAGCTAATACAACACAACTATATAGTCTAGGACACAGTATGTCATTGATTTTAACCCAGTCTTCATACATCCATTTGAAGTGCAACAAGATCGTTAACTGTTTACGGTTGTTTGACAAGCATAAACCCAATTTAGCATCAGGCACTTCAGCTGCTTGGTCAGATATTAAAACAACATCACGTAAGTCAAAGAAGTTTGTAATTATGCATACGCAACTGAGACTTGAGCCAAAGTGATTTGTTTAGAATGCACAGCATATCAAATCTAACCTTCAACGCCAATTCCTACGTTCAAATTTAAGTTTGATATAATATACAACTATAATTTAAAATAATTTCAAGAGCATTCAAGGTTCAAAGCTGCATAACCAGTAAGGTAGCATACTAAAGGTAGCATAATAGAGCTGCTGGTGCCATAATAGCTAACGTCACATGGACTGTGTTCACACTTAAATTAAAGACGCAAAAATAGTTATGGTAACAGACAAGATAATTAGCCTAATGAACAATTAAACCATAAACTGGCATGCATTCGAAAGTCACATATTTTTTCAACAAATATGAATATAATTAAGAACCTCCTGCCAGTGCTTGGCCTGATTTTTTTAATTTGGCCTCTGCACCAGACAACAATTTTGTGATAAAGAAAGTGATGGCATGAAGTGAATTTGATGATATAATTATTATTTTTCTTAACAAGAAAAAATCTGTCGAGCCGAAATGAGATTTAAAGCAATGTACCGATGGCATATGCCAGGGTAAATTTCAATTGTAGTTTGACGCAAAGTTAAAAAAACCAAGTATATTAAATTTCTACATTATGAATGATATCGATAATAAATTCTACAATAGTACAATAATTTATTTTGGGCTAAAACCGTTCATATACTATCATAGTATATCGATAGGTTCTATTTAGACCAGTCAAACTTAAACAGTTCACCATACACTCAATTATTTTCTATAGGATACTACATTTCACTATACTGAATCATGCATTTATTTTATTTGTTATTAATTTCAGTAATATACTCAATCTATACACCAGATTTCACTCACCCTAGGAACCAGTCCATTGTGTCTTTAACGTATTCCGGAAGTTTGTCCAGTGTTATAGCGTTCAGCAGGGAGCTCAACGGACACAACAAGCAGCGGTAGTACCCCAGCGTAGAATTAATTCAATCGAGGCTAGTTGTTCAAGCAGAGAGGAGGAAAAATTAGTGCCGGGGGTGATCTTATCGGCCCGGTGAACGTCGCATAGGGAAAGTCAAACAAACTCATTAAAATCCAAATACAACAAACAACATGGACGCCTTCTGTTGTCCATAGAGACGTTACACGAAGTTGCGTTAACTAGAGCAAAGTTCGCTAAGCCTAACAACAATTCTATATACGTGTATTTAGAAGAAGAATTTTTATTAAGGGGGTGCTGGCAGATGTTTTTGCATCGCAGACTATCAGCAAGTTTAATTTTAATTTTTGGAGATGACTTGCCCCCTTCTGCCCCCAACACAAGCTCTGGGGGGGGGGGGATTTCCCCCATCGCCCCTCCACTGCATTCTAAATTCCTATTTCTGGGAGGGCGATCGCCCCTTTCTACCCCCAACAGAGCTGGGTGGGGGACAATCGCCCCCACCGCCCCTCCGCCCCATTGGATTCGCCTTTGGTTGGGTTTGGTATAAATAATTAACCCATGGCTAGGCTATATAGGGCAACTCGTCACTACTAAATTTCGGGGAACATTTAATTCAGGAATTTCAGGTAACGCACTGTTTGATTTTTTTTCCTTCTCTTAGTCTCCCTTTAACATGTCTAGAGATTACGTAACCCCCTTGTCCGATGATCTACTGCAAGGGTCTGTGCGGCGTTGGCAATGACAACAGGGAAACGATTGCAATTGAGATTAGCCTAGAGTCTAGCAGAGCGCTGGGATTCGGCTAGCCTGTGCAGCTTGAATCAAGCAGCAGATCTGCTGACCGCTGGGCCCAAAATGACATAGTACGATGTTGGGCTGCAATGATCGTACAATGAAATTTAGGCCTAACCTATCTGTATAGGCTATAGCCCATAGCTGGTGTCTATAGTCAGGAATGTGGATAGGCATAGCCTAGCCTACAGAACTGTTAAGGTAGGCCTGTGCGCCCTACATGTAGTTCATAAACATACACTCATGTAGGCCCATTGACTAAGACTGTTATGCATTGGCCTACTATACATGTAAGCCTATCATATATCTATAATATAAATCCTTAGTATCTACAATAATACAAATTAGTTGATTGAGAACACTGCTGCCGAAACATATAGCCTGCCTTAACGTGTACGCTAATGGGCTGTACATTTAACATAGACGCCTTTTACCGACATTTTGTGTTAAACTTCACAGATTTAAAGCAAGCGAGTCGGTGAAGCCTGATCGAAAGGGCACCAGTGTCCAAGATGGCGGCTCGAGAAGAGAACCCAGTTCCAGCTGATCACCCCGTTCTATCCTTCTCCCCTGCTCCAGCAGAACAGCGAGCAATCGTTCAGGCGTTGGAAGAAGAAGAAGAAGACGGCCATCACGTCTACACCGTCTCTCTGTCGTGGTACCACAGATGGCGCGTTTATGTCGGATGGCCGGTCGATGCGACTCCCAGAAACAACCAAGACGTATCGCACGATCGAAGATCAAGATCAAGTCCAAGCCATCCTGGACAAAAACTTAACGCGAATAAATCCAGAGCGAACAGTGATGCAAGTTCCAGTGGTAAAGAAGAGACATCTGGAGTGTGTGGTGAGAAGTGGAGCCCTTCTCCAGTTGAGATGGACTTGGCTGACGACGAGAAGAACATGTACGTGGGCGAGCGAATCTGGAAATGTTTTGTTCGCTGGTTCGGAGTGGCCAACTCGCATGAGCTGGACCGGCGCAACTGGGCCAGTGATGACAAGGACTTTGAAATATGCATCCTCAGCCCGTACTGCGGACTCATCGAGAACGCCGTCAAGACGTTCGACATTTCCGAGGAGAGTGGTTACATCGAGATCCAGCTTCGTCGCATATTTCGCGTTTCAAAGTCGCGTTCGACGAGGCTGTGGATTTGTGAAAAGGCGCGACACGCGAGGTTTCAGCCACTGCTGAACCGCGGCCAGGAGATCTGTTTCCAGGACTCTCTCGATCACAACAAGAACTACATCCTGGCGCTAGAGGTCGCCAACCTCGACGACAGCTGGCCGACGCACGTTCCCGGGGAACCCAATGGGTCGCTCTATCGATACTCGGATTTGTTCGACGGTGGACCGGCTCGAAGTTCCAAGTTTTGGGACAACGAGCTCGCGGAAACTCTAGATGTCGTGTTTTCTGGTATTTCAAGCGAGCTGAAGGAAACTGCAAGTGGCATAGTTAACACGACAAAGTGTATCGCTGCACTTAAAGAATCCGATGTAAATAAATACCAGGCCGAGTTGTGCAGTAAGTTTGACAAGGTGGAAGTTTCACAAGCTGCGCTTGAAAAACGTGCGTCCGAACTTCTAGCAAGGGAGAACGCGCTTGTTAAGGAGCAGGATACACTTAGATTCAACGAAGTGTCGTTTGCTGAAGAACGCCAGAAATTCGCAGAAGAAGTTGTTCGCATGCATACGGTCAACAAAATGCAGGAGACTCGAGTGAAGCTCAATATCGGTGGTCACATGTTCGTGACGTCAACGTTAACCTTGACCAAGGAATCAGACTCGATGCTGGCGGCCATGTTTAGCGGTCGACACAGTTTGAAGCAAGAAGAAGACGGGAGTTACTTTCTGGATCGCGACGGGACTCACTTCCGGTACGTCTTGAACTATTTGCGAGACGGTAATTTCCGTCCTGGAAGTCTTTCGATAAACGAGGGATTTCTTGGAGAATTGTACGCGGAAGCAGAGTACTACCAGCTGAGTGGACTGATGAAGCTCATTGAACTGGTCATCCAGAATGGACCGGAAGGCTCTGGGCAGTCGCCAGAGGGATCTCCCAGGTCATCGACCTCCGCTATTGTACCGGGAGCCATCACCGCCGGCAGAGCGTCCACCAAGCGAATGCAGCGAAAGATTATGCACAGCCGACAGGGTCAAGTCTGATCAAAGCATCGCGCTGCCGACGGCCGCGATCGTTGTTTTATCGTTATGATTATGATAATTTATATACTTAGGAATGTGTTTAGTGTATTCCGTTGCAACAAAGTCTTGTTTCCTGTGCGAAATGCTGCGAGTAGAAAACTATTAATCGTCCATGCCAGTTCGGCCACAAAAAGCGTGCTTGTCTGATTCTGTGCCTGGCAGACAAGCGGGCGTTTGCTGCATTGTCGGTATTATCAGGGTCAACTTGAAATAATTCAGACTACTAATTATCAGCACTTGCTCCAACTGACACTGTTTAGTACAAAATCAACATAGCCTTACTTCTGTCACGTACATGTGTGTTGTATGAAATATGTATTCAGAAGTTTTACCTTATGATCAAAATGTTATTGTCTGTTACATGTGTATGAAAGCGTGGTAGTGAATAATCAGCGGTTAAAGTGGGCCTGAACTCCGTTCCGATGCTCATGATATTTAGAAATTAGCGTTCCGGGGGCCAATATTGACGACACATGCGCCGGAACGCTATGAAGGCACAGTTTCTACATAGCTGTTTTTATATATTTTTTAATACACCGACACTCGGGGCTGTTACACTGTACAATCACGTCCAGTGTCAAGTCAAAACCTCATCGGTAATGAATGCCAATCCCTCTTCTGCTATCCATTCCGAGAAACAAGTCCTGTTCTCTTAAACCATCAAACCCATTAAGAATTTTGGACTAAGTCATGATTTATTTTGTTCATTATTAAATGATCAAATATCTTTTAGCTTGCATGAAATGATAGTGTTTTTAAGTCATATTTTCCAAAAAAATCTGGGGAGGGGCCCAGCCCGTCCCCGGACCCCTCCCCATTATGGGGAGGGGGCATATCCCCCTCCCCATACCCCACCCCCAAAAGAAGTTATTGTTGTCCTTTTTGCTTAAGGTAATTCAAATCCAATCATTTGCAATTAATCTCGAGTGCGTAGGTTATCTAGAATATTTTAGTATTTAGCTGCGTTGAGCTGTGTGTAGCTAAACATTGAAAAAAATCTTTCTGATATTATTGCCCCTACATCTGTAAGTCTCTGCCAGCCAGAAGTAATGAAAGAACGTCTTCCAATTAATAACTCCCGACCTGAAGATGGAAGTAGAAGGCGCCGACGCTCGAGGGCAGCAGGCGTCATTATAGTCTACAAAATTACTTTTCTATAGTAATAACCGTAATATTTTTCTTCATTCACGATCGTTTTCTAGGCCTGGTTTTGTATCGATTGTAGATTTTATATTAATATCGACGCTCAAGCCTCAGACCTTGTGATAAAAAGCAACATTTAACTCAACTGCATTGCTTAATTTCGTGCATGCGGAGTAGACTAACGAGATCATACAATGCAATCTATGCAATTATATTGAAATTTGTTCACCTCACGCATATAGATGCAACATAATAATAAACAACTCTAATAATATATATATATATATATATGAATTAAATATGCAGGAACAGTATACTTGCCGATGAGAGGAAACTGCATGAAAAAAAGTTTTGGTCACTGAATTCTCTATACTGTTGAAAAAAGGTTGCGTAATACAGTACTACATTTCAAAGAACCTACATGATTATCTAATTTATCGATATGTTTTATCGTTCATGCCTTATGCACAACATGTAAAATCCGCTAACAGTTCTAATTGTTTGGAATTGGTGTTAATTTGGCATAAAATTATAGCCGCTGTGATAATAACAAGAATTGCCTAATTGGTATCAATGGCGAACATCGCTAACTGCAGAATGAATTCACAGCTCTACATCCTAGAACAATATCCACTTATTACTATTGAACTCATTTTAAAAGTCGGTCCAGTGAAAAGCTGTAATCTACATTTTGAGACAGCCTTCCACTCGAGCAGTGACAACTATCTTTGAAAATGAAAAGATGCATTCTATAACCCATTATCACAAAAAGTATACCAAAACGCTAAGAACAGAAGCATAGACGATAACTATATTTAAAATAATTCATGCGGATATCAACAAACACAGATGTCACGCACTATGCATTATGCTGACGCGGTTTGACGACGCCCCGTGGTGCAGGAGACAAAATCGCCTCGTTTCTTCCCACCCGTCCCGCCGCAACAGTTGACAAGACACCCGGCAGATACGTCATCCACTTGAATCTCGTCGATTTCACGGGGTCCGCCCCTTGGCCGCTCTCCCTGGACGCCTGCGACACGACCGTTCTGGACGTCTCGCTCGTCGTCGACTTCGAAACCAACTCCATCTCAGCTGATTTCTCTGGCACTAACTTCCGCTCCCCGGTTGCAGTCCGACCCAACGTCCTCAAGCCGCTGATGTTTCTCTCCACCCCCGCCTGGCCCACACCCTGAGTCTTCCGCCCCAGCGTATCCCGAAAACCTTGCAATAATCCCGTCGTCTTACGCGACACCGGCGTCAGGGAGGGCAGTGTTAGAGCGTCGAGAGGTTTCGCGTCCGCCTGCCACGGCGACTCGACATCGGTGTCGGTGACCAGTCCCTGCGGCCGCTCGGGGGCGTCTCCCACCCCCGCGGCGCTGCCGAGGGGCGAGATGAGCCTCGTCTCGTCCACGCTGTCTGTCGTGCTGTACTCGATGTCACGCAAGATGCGCTCGACGCGCGCCTCCACCTCAGAGTCTACGTCTGTGTCGGGGCGCGACGCGCGCCGCACCGCGAGGATCACAATACCCGTCACCCCGTCCCCCGCGGCCGCCCCCGCGTCGTGTGCTCCTCCTACTGCCGCTGCTGCTGTTTCTGCTCCCCCCGCACCCTGACTGTCCCGACGCATAATCAGGCCGCCGAGTCTGGCCTCAGAAGCGGTCGCACCCGCGTGCACTGCGGCGTGATCCCCGCTCCGCTCGCCTCCCTCCTCTTCCTCCTCGTCGCCGTCGTTCTCGTCGATCGGCACGGAGATGATCGACTGGTCCCCCGCGCTGCGCTTGCGGTACTGCGTCAGCGTGCGGTAGTCCTCCACGTAGCGCGCGCCGCACGCCGGCGCGTTCCTGAGCGCCGAGGGGGGCGCCTCGCCCCTCTGCCCCCCCTCCGCCACGCTGCCCCGCCGCCGTGCATTCATCGGCGCAGGGCTTGAGTGTCGCCGGGCCGGCTCGCTGACGTCGAACGTCACGATGGAGCCCTTGCGTCGCGGCATGCAGGGGGACAGCAGGGACAGCTCCGTGTCCATGCCGTAGGACGGGCCTCCGCCCCAGTCGTGCCGCGACAGCTGCGAGTCTCTGCTCCCCAGCGACACGTCGGCGTCCCACTCTGACTCGCGCGGAGAGAAGTCCCAGAGGCGCGAGCTGATGTTGCTCGAAGCACGGCTGCTGCGACTGCGGCTGCTGCGGCTGCCCGGGAGGAAGTCCTCCGAGGTGAAGGACAGCTGAGAGAACTCGCTCGACAGGTCGCTGTGGAAGATTATGTAGCGCTTGCCCCCTGCGTTGACCCCCCCGCTGACCCCCGTGCTTGACCCGGGGGGCGCGTCTTCGTAGTCGACCGTCTCGATGCGGCTGATCTGGATGCCGGGCAGCTCGAAGGGCGGCAGGAGGGCGACCGGGTCCCTCGACTGGCGGCGCTCGTGGTCCTGGCGCAGCAGGGACCCGATGACGCTGTGGCGCTTCGAGTCAAGGGCCGTGAGACGTGAGGAACGCCGCGAGGCAGCGTCGAACGAGCTGAAACATACGTGTAGATAGTGTCAATATTTGATCTGGTAAACTATAATGTGCTATTAATAGATTAATTGATAATAAAGATAAGTCCTCAGAATCATCTGATAACGGGCGCTCTTATAACGTATTGACGATCTCGCAAGACGTCACGCCATCGACGCACCATAATTTTTGCATTACGGTACCTATTACATATGCAAGCATGTGTAGTCGTCAAAAAGACAGAAAGCAATCGATAGCATAAAAAAGAAATCAAACTTAACCTACCATCATACAACAAGCAACGCGTTCGTAATGACGCTATCATACAGTAAAAAAATGATATACAAATAGTAGAACTGCATGCAGACTACACTGCTATAAGGCCTAGGGCCTACAATACGCCACATTTGGACTTAAAGGCCAAAGCTACCCTCCACTCTTCCCTCCAGTATTTGTTTCATCAACCACTCTCCTCTCACTACATGCTCTATCCAGTTCAGCTTTCTCTCCACAATCATATCAACAGTTATATTTCGGTATCTCTTACCATCATCTCCTCGTTTGTTCTTTTCGCTGCTCAACTAATTTTCTCCATTCTCTACCAAATCCGCAATTCATCAGATCTATTTTTTCTTATCCTCTTTTCTGCGCGACCGCGTCTTGGCTGGGTATAGTGCTGCTGATACAAGGGATAACGCTGCTAGGCAGGCCTGCATGTATCCTGCATCTGACCCAGCCCACGCCTCCGCGACTCTAATTCATCGACAGCCTGATGGCAGTGGGAGTGGCGCGGCGTCTGCAATCTGCAATCATCCTTAACAAACTTATCAAGTTCGTCGGCTAAATCGTGGTCACGAACATCAGTCGTTGAGTCGGGAGAAAAACGATGCGCTGGGCTTCCAGTATCGTCTAAAATAGTATAAATTGGACACTTACTCGGGGGTGTAGAGTTAAATAGAACTGTTAGCAGCAATTACTGTCATTATACTTCGTGAGCTGACTCCTGAGTCGTGCCCGAACGCTTACTATTAATAACAATAATAAATCGCAATACTATTAATAAACGTATTGTGATACACATTTTGTATTGTGGTTGAGCCAAGAAAATAATTTCAGGATAAGAATAATCAGCGGTCGGGCTAAGAGTTTAAAATGAAAATGTTTTCTCTTCCAATCAGAAGGAAAGTAATTTATGTCACGCGGCATACGAAATTAAGTCAGTGACCATAATTATCTTGTGTCAATTTATCAAAGTTCTATACGCTATTCTAAATCTAAGTCATGCACTAAACTTAGTTAATATTTTTTAGACAAGTTTACTCTTGACAATTATGTATGTAATTTTATTTATTTACATGAATTCCTATTTCACATGAGCCTATTGATGAACAAGTGTGTCAATAATAGACTACAACATTGCATGTAACAGTAAGTAAAGAATCTGAAAGAGGACCTACTGACACCTACAATTATAAGCAAAAAAAACAGCGAAGCCTATGCCACAATTTTGCGAACTGTAACATTAATTACATGTTGGCAGGCATTGAGTTAGTATATAATCACTAGAGAAGCTCTGATGCTATACAGCTTGATGTAAAACTATGAATCACCGGAAGTTGAGTAGAAGTTAGGCCTCGTGGTTAGACACTTCCAGTTGATCGAAATTTTAGGGTCTTTTTTAAGACAACAACAAACGTGATTGGATGATTGGTATGCTGTCGTTATCTAGTACAGCATTGTTTATAATAAATTCCGGAACCGGAAGTGTCTAGCCACTGTACATCTCAATGCGCACTCCGATTAATTAGTGGTTTTTTGAGGCATTCTTAATTTTTGCTTTTTTTCCCCCTAAATGTTCATATTTCACTCTCTCAAAATTCGACATTGAACCGGCCAAATTTTATTTTTGACTGTTACAAAAATTAAGTGCCCTATTACCGAAAAAAAATGCATATTTTCAAATTAATTAGCAGGAAAAGACCCTTGTCCTTACCGTCCCTCCCCAATCCTATTCCTGACTTCATTCGAAGGGAAAAATGTGCTTTGTCACGTTAAAATAGTCAAAATGTAGTTTTTATGGCCAAAGAAACAATAATGTTTTTTTCCCCACTACCAATAGGTATTTTTCATCAAAGTTAGTGGCAGCACTGGCTACATTGGCAGATAAGGCCAAGTATGGCGGCTCGCACTACTGAGCTAAGGCATCAGCACTGGCTAACCTTTAACATAGTGGGAACGAAAGCTTGTGGGCAAGCACTTAATCAAACACTTCAAGACAAGAACAGATTCTTTCATTGTCGGCTGGTGTCTTTAGCAGATTTGTTCCTGTGTATTCTATTATACCCTAAAGCCGCTATCTTTCAAATCAGTTTTATGTAGCTGAAGGCTGATGCATAACAGCGTAGGTCTGCCCAGAAAAATGTATAATAAACTGAGTGGCAAGATGGCGGATCGATGGAGTCATTCGCCTATGCTTAACGCAAGGTTCACTTATTGTTCTGAAGTCACTGGCACTCAATCAATTGAGCATAGCCTATATAGAGCCACAGCGTCATTAAGCACACAGAATTAATCAATTGAGCCAATGACAGAATCAGAAACATTTGAGATCGTGTCTCTGCATCTGCACCATGTCCCTGGCTGGCCACGCCCACAATCGGATGTAATATGGTTTATCATTCATTTTATTGTTACATGAACTTTGATTGATGCATCAGGTGACAGTTCTGATTCTAGACCAATCATCGAGCAATTTAGTCATTTGTCTAACTGTCAAATGAAATGTGCATTTAGCACGCCTGCTCTAATTTTGGGTGCACGGAGTCAGGCTCCAGGATTAATTATTTTATGGGATGTAGCAAAGTTGTGAAGGAGTCAACTACACAGAGTCAATCAATTCAACAGAGTCAATCAATTCAACAGAGTCAATCAATTCAACGGAGTCAATCAATTCAACAGAGTCAATCAATTCAACAGAGTCAATCAATTCAACAGAGTCAATCAATTCAACAGACTATGGCCTTACTATATTTACTGTAATAGTAGATTTGCAATGCAAGCAAAAGCAACAAAGTCTCACCCCGAGTCCATGGCGCTTTGCTGCCTCAGCCTGGTCAGCAGCTGGCGCCTCAGTTTCGGATCCTGCATGATGCGCGGCGACAGCACGGGCTCGTTAAGGATGTCCATTGCCATGGCGTGCAGCTGCACCCGGGCCCGCAGCTCGAGCGCCTGCTGCCTGCTCTTCCACTCCATCTTCCAGAGCCGCGAGAACACGGCGCCCAGCAGCCACATGACGGCCGTAGTCGCCAGACACACCTGCATGGCGTGCCAAATTTGCATCATTCAAATAAGGGACGCCAAGTGTTCTCAGCAAGCAAGATTCTATTTTTTCGCTGCTTTGCATAAAAACATCACTTAATTTTCACCGCATTAACTACATAGCCTCAAAAATATCGTTTAGAGATTCATGCACGACTACATGCAACAAGTGCTGGTCAAATATTAGCGACTCTAGTGCTTCTAGGCAACGGCATGTTATTTAGAATCTATTTTTGAAAAAAATTCAAACGATTGCAGTTTTGTTGTAATCACATGATGGAAATTATAACTTGAACTCAGATAGGGGACATAGGGTTCCTTACGCCCTTTATGAGGGACGCGGGACAAATGGCCTCAAATAAGGGACGTCCCTTAAAAAAGGAACGTCTGGCAACCCTAGACACACCGGGCCGATGATCTGGAGCGGCAGGCGAGCCTGCTCGAGCACCTCGAGATTCGTGAAGCCGACGATCGTCATGAGCAGCCCGCCGATGAAGAAAGCGACTGAGAGGATGAACATACAACGACCAGCGGCCTCGAGGGTCGTCCAGCGCTTCGTCATCGACTTGGGGGAGGGCTGGCTCTCCCCGCATTCGATCGTGGAGAGGGAGGAGCGGGAGATCTGACCCTGAGGCGGGGGATGGAGACCCCCCGGTGTCAGGGACTCGCAGGTGACGGCGGAGTAGGAGCGCTGGTCCTCGGATAGGGGACCCATTGTCAGAGACCGGGACGTAATGGGTGGTAGAGAGAGCGGATCAAGCTTAATCTCCGCTATCGATGTTGATTCATTATGAATGCTGCAATTTATTAAACATATTTATTAATAAAGTTTTCATTGAGTAATCTTTTCCAATATTAGCTAATAATTTCAATGTTAGCTGAAATAAATGACGTGGCATAACTGACAGGACTAATGCCCAATGAAAGAATGATATGGAAATTAAATGTGAGCATTGGCTTTATGCCAATCTTCATCGTCATAGCCATTCAATGGCTTTGACAAAGTTCACCCACGCAGTTCCACACAATAATCACCAGATAACCTATTGAGTATATGCCCTACAATAAGGCCTACTAACTCACATTTTGTATAATTGACCCCTATTAATTATAATCCTCTAGATATACTTAAGACAACATATAATTTTTCTATACGCTTTATTGTGTTCGCTAAATTCGTGGGTTTTATACATATAGGCCTATATACATGTGGGTGATCATTTTGATAGTAGGCCTGAGGTTATGACAGAAGTAAATGACCAGCGCAAGGTCAAGGAACTAATCATCTATTTCCGTGTTGTGTAAATCGTCATTTCCGTGTCGATTAACTGCTCCGTCTTCAGCCCGTCAGAAAAAGCTATTTCTAGGTTTAGTATCCAACACTTGTCGAGAGCAACTCTACCGGGCACACGTCCACTGCACGTAATCCGCGGTGAGAATATAAGGATATCGCGTCATCATTGTGATCGAGTGATGACTCGATGATCAAGTCTATCACATCAATGACGCCCACCGCTCCACGATGCGATGAAGTCGCGTTTTTCAATTTCATGCGTCTCTGCAGCTGCACAGCGCAGTGGAGAAAGATACTGAATGTAGTAGTCGCATTAACGACCAAAAATTGAAGTCCGTTGAATGTTAATATTTTTTAAATTCTGAGAATCGTGCCGCTCGGATGGACTGGATTCATAGCAATTAGATGCGTGTATTACTTGTATCGCCCACACTCAAAAAGTCTTCGTCTAAAAAGTTGGAAGTGAAGTCGATGGAAGCAGGTGTCGCGAAAAGTCTCTGCTGTTCATTTTGTAGGAATAAGGACACAAATCCCTCTGTAAGCTTGTGCGATGAGTTTTTAAGCCATACGCCGCGTGTAGCATTAGAATAAACTTTGCTAGCTACGGATGAAAGCTAGAATAATTTGTCAATGGAAATTTGTTAATAAAATATTTTGCCAGCCCAAGACTATGCATCCCATTAAAGCTACACAGTCACTTTAAACGAATGAACGCAAATCATGATAAAATGTAGAAGGCATCTTGGCTTCATGCGGGCAATCCATTGGCTACAGTGAATGTCGTCGTTAAGCCAGTCACATTTATTTTATCTAAAGTGACCACGAAAATACCCAGAAAAGAGACAGGGGCAAACTAGCCTGAATCGTTGCACATCAAGTTTCTAACTTTTTTAATATAATAGAGACGGCGGCGTAACAACAGTTTCCCTATGCTGTCACATCAGAAAGTTATTAAACTTATGAAACTGATGAAACATCCAAGTCACTATTATTATAGTGACAAACATCGAGCGATTATTGTTTGGTCTAGATTAGGCCTCTATAAAAAATAATTACATACCACTGTACATTAAATCCATTTGTGTGTGCGAATAAAACCCGTAGACTAACAAAAGTTCCAATGACGCAAATGATCACAATACGGATGAAACGTGTTGGGATGGAGACAATGCTCCAATCATCTAATGGGCACATACAACAATCTGAATGCAGAGAAAAATGAAGCGATTCCGCACGGCTCATTTCGTCTTTTTCCAAGGCAGCGAGAACAGCATGACTCGCAAGAAGATGATAGGAAATCTGAGGGAGGATGAGGACTGCTTATTGAAACTAATCTAATAGTTTTCAATGTGGCAAATTACCGGCCAGCTGAGCCTAAACCTGGGCTTTACTGACTCTGATGCCGACAATAATCAAATAAAAAATTTCTCGATCAAAATGTCAATCCTGACAAGTGCAAGCTCTTTACATTGGCGACTGAAAAAACTTTATCAGATAAAGTTTACATTGCAGACTTGATCAATAACAGGCTTCTCAATTGAGTAAGCCTAATCCTATTCTCTTGAAAATGTGGTAATGCGCTACCGAAGTTGCTAGATTTCATAATTCACACGTTTTAACACTTTTCTCCTTTACACGATTATCTATCGGCCAACATTAGCGGGTACTATAATAGTTCTTTCTCAGCTAACAGCACGCGCTACGTTGCTGATCGAAGTCGTAAGATCTCGCAACACGCTAGCATCCTTTGACTTGATCCACCTTGTGTCGCGTAGGTCGTTTCATGCAGCTTTGTTCCCGTCCAACCGCCGTCACGATGCCATTATAACGTCACAAAGCCTCCGGGGCGATTTTCCGTTCTTATTATTATTCGTAGAAGGCGGACTCGGAAGCACTAGAAGTCTCATCCCCCTCAGGTGAGATTAGGGCCTTTCATTACCCAGCGTTCAGCACGAACAGCAGCGACATTATGAAGTCGCGAAAACACGACATCACAACGTCAGAGTAACGGTCTCTTCCGGCTGCTCGGTTTACTGCGACTTAAATGAGCAGCTGCGGAGAATTAGAGATCTAAACGATGACAATAAAACGAGCGAAACATGGCGGCCAGAAGTCTTGTGCAACAACGTAGAAACGTGTCAGAGGATGTTTGGACTAATTTGGGGACAAGGTGTAGGTGTATATTTTAATCATTCGCGTGTTAGAAGTAAGCGGACTATTAACCCATGAACGCCTACTATAGCTAACATTTGGCTATAGTGTCCGCTATTAGATCTGACATCGAGCCTCGTTCTATTTGAAAGGTTCAAACTGTTCAATTTGTCGCTCAAACGACGCATAATGTCGTGTGATTTAGTTTTTTACATTGACGCAGTATTCATATTTAGACCAATGACAACTTATGCTTATTATATTAAGTGCGGTACATGATATCGTTTTCATCAGTAACCCATCCGAAAAAATTGTTGGTATTCAGAAACAGTTTTTTTAAAGCATGCCTGTAAAGATATAAAAATGTAAACGAGTTTGTAATGCTAATTTCTTTATCACCGTGAAACCACAGTTAAGATCGTTGCATTGTGATGATACATAAATTAATGTTTCCTCGTTAAGAAACGAGCACCGCAAAAAGCAATCGACTGATAGCTGTCTTCTCTTAATACATGTAGCGTGTTTATCTGTTGTAAAGGTTTGTAAATAAGTTAATAAATACACGTTGCACGTAATTATGTACCCGTTGAATGACACGTGATATTGTGACCACTATTATCGCTCTGTCACGAGCTTTCATAAATATGCCGACAGGTTGCATAACGACGTGCAATACGACTGCTGACCGCGAACTGGGCTAATTGAAACTGACGCGTGTATTAATTTTGAGCTACGAATTATGACTCGTGCAATAATGATGAGTTTATCGGGACGTGAGCAAGCAATTACTGCATCGTAACAACAGGAGACACACAATATCCTTTGTGTTTGTCAACCTGTAGCCTATCCCGCTATATTGCAGCTAGACTCGAGTAGGCCTAAGTTTTTGTTTTCGTTTATTCAGACAACGCAGTTAGGCGTAACGCAGCACACGGAATGCAATTTCACAAGGTGCAATTCATTTACCTAACTTAAATAAAATGAGAGACTTGCAATTTATGTAGTAAGACAAGAATACAAAATGTGTGCATAGTGTTGAGTTTAGGCTGAAGTCTAAGTTAGGCTAAGATAAAATATTTGACATTTGCATAAGATATTTGCTAAGCATTTGCAAGGTTATTTCTGCCGCCTCATTCATTAGGCCATTGCTGCTGCAGGTGATTCAACTAAAATAAAATAAAATATAGAAATATAGTAATAACAGAGTAATAAAATAATTGTTGATAAAATGCTCGCCCTCCTTTAGCCGCCTTTTATCACTCGCTCGGGAGCTCTGGGCTACAAGACAACGGCCTAATTGTTTCCCTGCTTGCAGGTAATCTTGTTTCAGTCAACACAGTCATAGGCCCACGCACGCAGCAGCCTCTATGCTGCTGCTGGTTTTGTACACCTACAGTGTCACGCTAACACTTCGCAATGCCACTGGCCGCGAAGTTGTAACAGCGATGTAGTCCTACACTCAACTGCGTTGTGTCAATGCGACTAGGGTTTGAATAGAATCCTCAGACGGTGGGCGGATGGACAATTCTCTTAGCGCTGGACCTCTGGGACGACGCATGGAGCGTAGAAACACTTCCGGTAGCAAGTGCAGGCAACCACACTCCTCGCAGCGTGCATGCAGTTGGTGCTGTCAGGCTACTAGAGATTAGGCCATTTTTAGCATCTGTTGTCAAATTTATCCTAAGCCTAAAGTAAGCTAACCTAATCTAAAGCGTAAATCTTATCTAAACCTAAAAACAATCGGTCCAACGTAGCCTATCTTAAACCTAACCCTAACCCTAACCTATTGGAATGAAATAAGTAGAGAAACAAATTGAAAAGGCGACAATAATGGCACTACTCGCCTGCTGTCCTGCGTATTGCTAAATGCTGATATCGCTTCCCTGTGCATATAACTATATAGGCCTACCGTAGCTCTGCCACGCCGCCCTCAGTACTAGGCCTAACAACATTTACAAAAAGAACGTTATCAAGGTGTGGCCTACAATTGTACATCTTGGTGTAGAATTTGATGCCCATTTCAAGTTTGCATCGAATAGACTGATCTAGGCAAGCGTACGTATCCGACTGAATGATATAGGCCTACCCTTAGGCTTATAAGAAATACCGACTGAATGTATGTATGTATGTATATTGCACTTTTAACGCACCAAGAATATGTCATGCAAAAGGGAGATGGAAAAACATCATTTGCTTGAATCGTACGTGCGGGAGAAGTGCAACAGACTACATACAGAAAGCGAACAAATCATACCTGTAGAAGAAAATCGACAGTACGAAGAAACCCCCTATTGTTATAAATAACCTGCAGTACGTCTGCTGACAGCCTGACAATATTATTCGCAAGATTTCTTCACAGTCGTTCACGGCGCCATGCTTCACCCTCAGATCATACTTCATTCCCACTTGTCTCATCCGCGAAACGAGTTAAAACTTTATTAATTTCTCATCTCAATGCGCGACATCTTTGCGCTTCAAAGCAATCGCGCTATTTTTGCTCTTCGTATTTCTACTCTCGAGGCACGGAGTAAATTGGTGGCAGCCATGGCGACACACATCAGCTAGGCCGCGAGTGAAAGAGGATTGGACGATGTGAAAGACCATGTTGATTGAGTGTGCTCGCTCAGCCGCTATAGCTTTGCGAGTTAAAGATTAATGTCAAAATGGGCAATGCACGCGCCAGGGATTGAAAGCAGACAGGCAGGCATACAGGTAGGCATACAGGAAGGCATACAGGTAGGCCCGAAGTTTCTGGACAACGTACAACGTACACCGTGAACGGAAAAAAACTAACCCCCACAATACAACTCCTAGAGAAATATATACCAAATATTGGAAACGTTATTTAGACTAATACGACCTTACTCTCGACTATAACACTAACTATTTTTATATCTGTGAGCGGAACCAGTTAAAAATCAACGTCGCAGTGACGTCATTTGTCCACAATAGAGCCAGCGTTCAGTGAGGAGGAGCGATACAACGTTGACGCAGAAATTAGAATTAAAGCGCAAAACGCTTTCTTAGAGCATTGTTTGATTAAGGATGGAAGCTTGGCGCATAAAACGTCCTTCCGCACAAGATTGATACAACTCATCTCATTGATAACGTTATGCAGGCGTCAAGCGGGCAGCTGTAGACCGCGTACTGCAAGAAATAAAGCGGCAGTGGCGAGCGC
Organism: Chamaedrilus cognettii; assembly: GCA_034695025.1. Classification (NCBI taxonomy): domain Eukaryota; kingdom Metazoa; phylum Annelida; class Clitellata; order Enchytraeida; family Enchytraeidae; genus Chamaedrilus; species Chamaedrilus cognettii. The sequence continues at coordinate 32,983 of JAQIWG010000376.1, forward strand.
GTCTTGGCGCGTGTGCTGAGGCCGAAGGAGGACATTTTGAACGCGCGTTATAACTAAAAAATGATAAATGTGAGAAACGGAACCATTAAACTTAAGTTTTTCTATGTTTTTATTATGTACGTATTAAAATTCGTGTATTAGTATGTACGTATTAGTGCCCAGATTATTGCGCAAATGCTGGAGGCTCGTTTTTATCCGTTCACGGTGCAGAATGTTGAGCCCAGATTGTGAGGTAGAAATTTGAGCAGTAGGTAAAAATGGACAATTACAGGCAAAAATGGCCTAGTAGATAATTACTAGTAAGAATGGAAACAAAAAACTTTCGTCAACCCCTCCCCCCCTTCCCCCGGTCGTGAATTCTGCACGGATCTCAGCATCCCTCCCTTTCACGAGTTTTGACGCCATTATGCGGGTTGATTTTTTTATGCGCAAAATGTGTCGTTGTCAAATTTTCTTTAAAATATGCCCTGGGAAGAGACTAAATCACCCCGAACATACCTCTGCAAGTTAGGGGAACAAATAATTTAACTAATTTCTAGGCTGCAAACCCAGAACTCCCGGGCGAGTAGTAAAAGGCAAACAAGGAAGGAAGAGAGGTTCTTAGTTTGTTTGGCCCCGGGGCACTGAACCGGACTAAAAAATTTAATAATCTTACACGGTCCTTCACTTGGATCTCAAAACTACTACCATTATGAACATAATACATATATAAAACAATAATTAGTGCGCGGAATCGCATCAATAAATAAATGTACTATTTTAGCCCATTTAATTAAGCCTACCGCTCATGAAATGAAAGAGTCGCCTTCGTCTTAAATACTTAAGTAAAAATAATTGTGTTGAATTTCTGCGAACCCATTTGCTTTCGAATTTATTATGAAATATATTCTGAACGGACTCTTCTGAACAGCCTCGTCAATCATTAAAAAGAAACCACTTCAGCGCCACAGAGACTCCCAGAATGGAGGACAGATTGCAGCGTTCGTGCTAATTGTTCGGGGAAATTGCATCGCGTCTCTCGCAACAACTCCGAACTCGATACATCCCCAACCCTGCCAGTCGCTAACGCATCGCATTATTGCGTCTTGGTCAGGCTTTGATACACAATTTTGTGTCTGGGGTGAAAGTGTACAAAATGCTTGGTGGGGAGGGGGGGGGGTGTCACAAAGAAGCTCGATTTTTTAGCGCTAAAGTTCTATTTTTCAAGTATCCCCATGCATTGAGGGGGTGCTTGCAGTTTGATACCCCTCAAAGAGGGATTGAGGGGTATGTTGGGATGTGGGGTATGAATGTACGCGCAGTTTTCCAACTTCCCAAGTCATTTCAAAAGTGTCGTTCTGCAAGCACTAAGGGCGTTCTTTGACCCTCCCGAACGTAGTCTAAGCTTACATACAATGGAATATAAATAAAATATAGTAATTCTCTAAGCAAGGCATCAGGGCTGAATCTCTCCCAATAGGGTCCAAGAGTAAATGTACCTCTATAGTATAGTGAGATCATAGAGTTGCGTCATAGAGTCCATTCGCACTTTGTTTCTGTCGGGAGGTGGGGGGAGGGGATCTCCACTGGGGGGTTCTGTATAAATCCCGGATCAGTGCCACATGAGTATACAGGGGCGAGGGCGGAAGACGGCCACCGGCCCCAATGGGTATATATATTTTTCAAATACTGTGCCCCTTCAAAAGTGCGTATACCGCCTCTCCACCAAGAGAATCGTTCGTGGCCACTCAGTCTTCATCGTGAGCTTCACTTGGGGTGAAATTAATCAATAATTGTAACTGCCACATCCTATTTTAACCAGTTATTCTCCAATTATTTTATTTTTCTCAATTATTTCTCCAATTATTTTTAAGTTATTGAATTTTAAGCATTATTTCAATTTTTACCCAATTTTTACCCCCCAACCTTTAATAATTCACACCGCCCCATCCTCCTTATGCAACAAAAATGCTTGTGTCTTCCTATGGTTTGATTGCCAGTCACGTTGCCTGGCAACGAGCCCCTAGCTGATTGCCATGCTGTTGCCTGGCAACGACAAGAAACGCCCAGATTTGCTTACAATGCTGCATGGAACCAGTGCATGGTTCGAAGTTTCGAGTTCTTGCGACGGATTCCGGGTGTCTCGCTGAAAGATTATTCTTCCGGGAAGACATCCCTGACGACCCAATGTGAAAGCACCTTTAATGCTGTTGCCGAGATTGCGAAGCGAGAGAAGCAGCTCGTTGGCGCGATAACGAGCGGCGTTCATGCCACGAAGTCAGTGACTGTGAGAAACAAGTCGCCACAGCTAGCTCAGTTGCTGCCGCTGCGTGTAAATGATGGGCTACGGAGAGCGTCTACGGTTGAGCTTTGCGACATACACGTAGGCCTAGGCGCGACAGAATGTTAATTGACTTCACCGCGGACTAAATCAATTACACACGGGCTTCAGTGCGCATCGTCCACTGGCACCAGCGTGATGTTTGGTGCAGCCTGGCATGCTGCTGCTGGAGAAAAGCAGCAACATGTACATCGTACGACGTCTTGGCGCGCAGTATGCGAGCCACGCATTCGTTGACAGAAATGCAATTCAATCCTCGAACTGCAGCCTGCCTATTAAACTCGTGAAATAAATATGTCGTAACAACTGTATGCAGCGGGTCTTAAGATAATAGGCTAAGAGCAAAGGCTACGAACAATTTAACGCGTACAAATATTACGAGTGGATCGTCCATCGAAAAAATGCTATGTAAACAACATGCAGCAGTACTGTATAGGCCTACTAATGCTACACTACACGCAGCCAGTGTTGGGTAAAATCGTTTACAAAATGATTTGAAATCAAAATCAAAATCACTTGCCTGAAAAATGATTTGAAAT
>JAQIWG010000377.1:0-35834 GCA_034695025.1 Chamaedrilus cognettii
TGTCGTGACGTGCACACCTTTCGGTCAAAACGAAGGAAGTTTTGTCGTTAAGGACTAAAGTCGTATAGATTACTATACAGGTAGAACTCGTCCAGCCGACCTGACGTCATGATCCTTAACAAAAAGAATGCTGCATGCAGCGTTCTTTTCGTTAAGGTCACAGTGACCTTAAGGACGGCGGTTGGCGTTCGTTTCACCGAACGACCACAAGCAGTGGGCGTCTCTGCGGATTTTTAGTACTGTCCTTAACGACAAGACTTCCTTCGTTTTGACCGAAAGATGTAATTTCACCATGACTGCGCAATAAAATGTTTTTTCACCATCTGAGCAGTGGGAGCACTCGCTCCGGGGCAGGGGGGCACTAATGTTATCAGTGGTAACGCTAGTCCAATTTATAGTGAGCAGTGGGAGCGCCGCTTCCGTGCGTTCCCCCCACTTTAACCACTGCTCCAAAGTTATTTAGTTTTGGAATATTTTTGCGCACAAACGACCGGGTGAGATGCATGTCGTCACAAGCTCTCAATTTCTAACGCTCGAAGACTCTTTTCGTCAAAATAATTATTGACTGACAAATCTGTAATTAACAGTAGCGCAGCGAAATGGGGTGGGGCAGGCCTGCCCCTTCGGGCACCTGTTTGCGAGGCGCCGAAGCAGGCCTGCGTAAAATTAATTTAATTTGACATGATAGCCTATGTTTGTAAGCCCCATTTTCCTGTGCACATAGTAAGTCGAATATCAGGCGGGGGTTTTTAAATCCTCTGAAAAACATTGGATTTAGTATGTCACCTTTTTGTAATCAATCTTTGTCTCTATCACCATTTTATCTTATGCTACTCCGTGCACATCTGCACGTCAATGGGTTAGGTAAGAGTTCTTCTTATAAAACTGTATCACCGGTATATATACACCGGCTTGCATTGCAAATTACCGAATGACGCACCTGTGCTGTGTCGCGATTAGACTAGTCTATACGGAACACAAGCACAGGACAGAGACGACCACAACTTGTTGCCAGGGTTCTCACTTATGGAGTAATTATCGCTTCAAAGTGGAGAAAAATTGAGGGTCTGATGGAGCAGTCGTAGAGCAATGACAAAATGAAGCAATTATGGAGAATTTGAGATATTTGTGAAGCAAAATGGAGCAATTTTGGAGCAACTGAGGTATTTGAGGAGCAATTAGTGATTTTAGTAGCAATTGAGTATGCATCATAAAAATGCTAAGCAATTGCTAAAAAGGTACTAAGTGAGAAGAAAAATGTGAAAAAATGAGTTTAAACAATGAGTTTTCCTATTGTGAAGGGAGAAAGTATAGTTGCATGTTATTTGCCCTCCGCTGCCCCCCCCCCCCTGCTCCCCCTCCGGTTGGATGTTTACGTGTAGAGTTTATTTGGGAGAGGAAAAGTCAAGTTAGTAGCAATTTTGGTCAAGATGGAGCAATTTTTTGATGTCCATGGAGCAAAATTGTTGATGTCAAGTGAAAACACACCACCAAACACAAGCGCAGGATCCCCTTAAGTTAAAATGAGATTTAGTTGATAGGCGTAGGCCTTTAAAGTGTGACCTCTCCTAATGAACTAGGTAAGTTCATTAGTTTTCGTTGTTACGGCGTGCGCCGATAGGCGAACGCTGTATTTTTTCGGCTCGGTACCTTAATTTAATTTAATTTTTTTCTTATGGATCTTGACGCACTCCCGGGGACTCGCCTTCTGACCTATAAGTCTAGAATAAAGGTCTAAATTTTTTCCCGTTAACGAAAATGTTACCAGCAAAAATATTTAATTGCAAACATTGTGGGGATGCCCGGGGGCCACCGCGCGCACTTGTGCATGAATCACGATAACTTTTTTACTATCAGTCCGATTTTGCACGCTTTTTGCACCGGATTGTTCCACTTACTACTTACTAAAAAACGCCCTGTACATGTTTCCACAAAATATTGATACGTAAGGTGGGCGAACGGTTTTTATAAAAGTTAAGGGGGCCAAAACTTTTGCGTCACAATAACTCAGCCACCACTGAACGGATTTGGACCATTTTTTCAGGGAACGTGCGGACTAACCCCGGATTATAGAGGTTCGCTTGAATTTTTAAAGAGATGAACGGTGCCCCCGGGAGCCCCCCCAAGATTTAAATTTTTATTTATTTTCACTTCATCGTGGGTCACAACCTTGAGCGTTATAGTTGCTACGAAAGTGTCTCTACTCTTTTTCCGCCCCTTACCCCCCCCCTTTTCCTCTTCTTACACGTCTTCACGTCTTCTCTTTACACGTCTTCCCGCCCTCTTCTCACACGTCTTCACGTCCTCTTCCTACAAGTCTTCACGTCCTCTTCTTACACGTCTTCACGTCTTTACGTCTGCTTCTTACACGTTTTCACGTCTTCTCCATACACGTCTTCACGTCCTCGTCTTACACGTCTTCTCCTTACACGTCTCCCGGTCCTCTTCTTACACGTCTTCACGTTCTCTCCACACACGTCTTCCCGTCCTCTTCTTACACGTCTTCGCGTCCTCTTCCTACCCGTCTTCACGTCTTTACGTCTACTTCTTACACGTCTTCACGTCTTCTCTTTACACGTCTTCACGTCCTCGTCTTACACGTCTTCACGTCCTCTTCTTACACGTCTTCTCCTTACACGTCTCCCCGTCCTCTTCTTACACGTCTTCACGTCCTCTCCAAACACGTCTTCACGTCCCCGTCTTACACGTCTTCCCGTCACCGTCTTACACGTCTTCACGTCCCCGTCCTACACGCCCTTCCGTCCTCTACCGACAGGCTTTTCCGTCCTGAACTTAAAGACGGTTCACGCTCTGAACCTTGGGCTAGATGGGATCTATAAAAAGCAGCGCATCGAGTTGAGAAGGTCTTCTGAGCGGGGCCGTGTTGTTGGACAGTTCTGTTTGGACAATCTGCATGCGCGGTTCTGCGAAGACGGTGATATGTTATAGTAACCTTATAGTGAATCGAATTTCGAGATGAAGAATCGTTATACTGTGGAAATATAGGGCGATATTTGATGTTATCAGATAGTAGCAACTTGAGTTAGACGATTGCGTTGAATTATCGTATTTGAATTAGCCTACTTGTATTTTTGAGGACTTGTCAGAATCAGAGTTCTTAGATCTAGCCTAATTATTACGCAAACGATAGTTTCACTCGATCAAAAATTGGGAGAGTCAATGCGAGAGAAAGACTAGCCTAGGCTCGGGTGAAGTCGTAAAGACTAGGAATGGTGCATCGACAAGCCTAGTCTATTAGCAATCAATATATCCGCCTATGACATTAGGCTGATAAGATGGAGTATTAAGATTCTGAGAAAAGCGTGGAAGGGATCCGACACGTAGGCTTATGTGTGCTGACTAGAGAACAAACCTTATATGCATTATGTAGGTTACGCCCAGATTAAAAAAGAATCAGGTAGACCTAGTTAGGCTTAGGGCAGGGACCGAGCAATCTGCAACGATGAATCCAGAATGCAGGATTCAGATCATGGATCAGATTCTGGTAGCCCGGGCCCGCCGTCTGTGATAGGGTCGGTGGAAACTCCAGCTGCTGCTCCTGCCGCCGTTCTGCGCAGCCCGGCCTACAGAAGGATCGGGCGGGGAGAGGTTACGGCTTGAGACCCGCCGCTCCCGTTTATCCACCAGTAGGGGGCGGGGCAGATGCCTATGCGGATAGGGAAATAAACATAGGGAGTGATTCTACCGATCAGCGGAACGAAGTGGGGGGAGACTACGGGGGGATGTCCTTCCCTGAACGATTCCGGGATGCCCCTGTGCCTTCACCGTACCCGGGGGAGGTTTGGCATGAACGGTCGGAGAGCTACCAGGCGGGCAATACGGGGCCGCGCCATTCTCTCGACTCGTTGAGCCCACCATACGGAGGGATCGAAGAAACACGCCGAGCTGCCGGCGGCCGGCCGTCCCCACAATCCGCTTACCCATCGGCCGATGGGATCACCGGGGTTTGATCGGTCGACCCCATACCGGTGACTCCAAGGGCCCAGTTTAGACCGACCGCGACCGACCCCCACTTACCCACTACCGGGGGGTGAGGGGGGACAAATTCGCGACACAATTATGAAACCAGAGGGGAAACAGACATGCCGTTGGGGAAAGCGCGATTTTAAAAACTTTGGCGAAAATCTACAACATGAACACAAAACACATTTTCTGTGATAAAGAAAAAAACTAAAATAAAAAAATCTGGGGGCTCCAGGGGGCACAGTTAGTTTTACACAAATCTAAGCGAAACTACAGTATATAATCAGGGCTTAGTGCGCATGTTCCCTAAAAAAATTTGTAATCCGTTCAGTGGCGGCTGAGTTATTGTAGCGCAAGGGACTTGGCCCCCCTACTTTTATAAAAAAAATCGATCGCCCATCTCATGTATTAATATTTTATTAAAACATATGTAGGGCGATTTTGAGCCCCGACCAAGTGTCACACATCAGTGAAAAATCTTGCAAATCAGACTGATAATAAAAAAGTTTCTTGATTCTTGTAAAAGTGCGTGATATGGCCCCCCAACGGCTCCCTTAACATTTTCAAATAAATTATTAAGCCAAAATTGCTTTCCCCAATGGTATATATATTTCGCCCCTGGTTTGATAATTGTAGCACTCAAGGTTGTTACCCACGATAACGAGAATTACTTTTTTTTTCTGGGTGGGGGCTCCAGGGGGCACCGTTCATATTCTAAAAAATCCACGCGAAGCTGTACTATCCGGGCTTAGTCCGCATGTTCCCTGAAAAAATGGTCGAAATCCGTTCAGTGGTGGCTGAGTTATTGTTCCTCAAATGTTTTGGTACCCCCGTCTTTCATAAAAAACCGTTCGCCCACCTTACATATCAATAATTTGTTAAAACATATGTCGGAAGTTTTTTAGTAAGTAGAAAGTGGAACAATCTGGTGCAAAATACGTGGAAATCGGACTGATAGTAAAAAAAAGTTATCGCGATTCATGTAAAAGTGCGCGCGTTGTCACAGGGCACTCGCTTTGCCCCTGTGCCTTTCTGCTTTGAAAACGCATTTTTTTCCACCATAAATTTATTTTTTCCCGGACGGACACACGGAAAAATCTGACCCTGCTATCCGGCACCCTTTCTCCCATCCTTTCGTCTTGGGTTTTTATCAATCGCTTGATGGATGCCTATGGCGAAGGGAGGTCCCCGATGACATCACTAGATGCCGAAACGGACTCTAGGCCCATTATTATTACTATTATTATTATTATTATGATCGCCCTGTTGCCCCTGCGAAGTCGGCGCCTATGAGTGCCGAGAAAAACCGGCCTTCACATCCAGTACGCATACGATTCAAGCAATCGATGCTTTTCCATCTCCGTTTGCAGGTTGGTGCATTTTTTGTGCGTCACAATTACGAATGCAGTATACATCTGTACATATGTACATGCATGCAGCCGAATTATATAGGGCCCTGGGGGATTTTAATTTTGAAATTTTGCTGTACTTAATTTTCGCGCCTTTGAGGACTGCCCATTGTGTAGAGCTTCTGCAACTTTATTTTCGTGCATGAAATTTTCACGAGTTTCCGATTCAAGCAATTCGCCAAAATTACATGCACGCGAAAATTTCATGTTTTACAAAACGGTACTCTAAATGTTGTCAAACTACCTAAAAATGTCAAATACCTAATACTTAATACCTAAATACCTAAATGTTGTCAAACGTACCTTAGAGTACGAGATGGCGGGTTGTCACGTTGATCCCTCCTCGTCCCGAGCGAGCTGTGCAGGTAGTGGATGACGATGTTGATGTTGTTCTTGAGGTCCAGGTCGACGACGATGCCGTGGTGGTAGAACCAGCCGTTCTTGTAGGCGATGTGGTCGCCCCGCCGCACGCCGCGGATCGACGTCACCTTCGTCGAATTGCCGCCCGTCCTAGAGGCCTGCCTGGGCGCGCCGCGTCACTGACGCGCAGTCTGCCCGCTGCAGGGTGATGAACCGCTCATAGAATAGCCGCTCAAAGGATTTTGTAGCGCTTGATTTCATCCTGTTACTTTGACAGTACACATATTAGTCTACAATGGCATCGATATCTGCTAGCTTTCACAACCGGCTTACAGTAGCCTATAGATCAGAAGGCTACATTTAATGTAAAAAGGCATATTTCGCCTAGGAATATACGAGTATTAGGCGAAGGCCGCGCTGTAGGCCTCTGGGCCCAGGTCTAAACCTTGTCAAAATTAGTCTAATTTTTTTACAAATTTCCAAATTGGTGTAGATGTGGCTGCAGTTGGGTGTGAAATTTCAGACCAACCTGATAATCTTTGACCGAGTTATGATAAGTTGAAAGTGTTATCATTTTTATCGGAACAAAGGGTGTAGTCAAGGTGTAGACATTGCGAAGATTAGTCGCAATGTATTAGGTGGAATACATTGCGAAGATTAGTTGGACAGAGAAGGTAACAAATGAGGAGGTATTGAATAGAGTGGGGAAACAAGGACTATGATCGACATGATAGTCAGAAGAGGGAAAAACTGGATTGGATATGAAATGAGAAGAGAGGGTTTGTTGAGAGAGGTGGTCAGCGCAACCAAGGGGGGGCTGGGGGGGGGCTCAAGCCACCCCCCCCCCCCCCCCCCCCCCCAGCAAATTGCATGACTCATCAAATTGGGCGGGGGGGAGCTTGAGCCCCCGCCAAAATTTGATGAGTCATGCAATTTGTCCAGATCCGATGAGATTTTGTTTTGTTGGGGGTGCGGGGGGGCAGGGGGCAGGGGGGGCATGGCGGTCCAGCTAGATTGTTCAAGTGATAATAATACTTATATAATAATAGTTAGTAGCTTAATATACCGTGTGTTAGAAGCATTAGCACGTACTACTTACTCAACTACTCAACTTACTCAACTACTTACTTACTTCTTTTTATTAGAACTTACTTACTCAAATCCGGGTCCCGGATGCGAGGTCATTCCGTGCTTATCACATCATTGCGTGGTAATGCTTCTACTTGCCTAGCCTACTTGATTGAATCGGCTCGCGGGTTGAGGCCCCCCAAGCATTTTTTCCTGGTTGCGCCCCTGAAGATGATGGAGGGAAGAATGGAGAGTGAGAGAGGACCGGGAAGGCCACGCATCGGAATGATAGACGATCTACTTAAGAAGGAATCGTGTGCGGATATGAAGAGAAGGGCGAAGATAGGATAAGGTGGAAGGTTAGGACACCAAAGACCTACCATGTCAGCACTGAAGAGAGAGATTTGCGAATAGGCCTATATATATCTGTTTGTCAGGCATATTTGCAGCATATTTCAATTTTTTTTTCTTTCTATCAATTTTAATCGGTCAGTAGGCCTAATGTGAAATATTTGAAATAAATCTTCTAGACTTATTGAATATTCATTGGAAGCACACATCCACAAAAAACCTGACATCTACATATCTACTTGACATCTACATCTAAATATATTATATAATAATAGTTAGTAGCTTAATATACAAAGTTCACTTCCACAAGAAAAGTACATAGGCTATAGGCCTAGGTATAGGCGAAAGCCTTCTCGGGGATATATTATCTCTTCTTGCTTAACCTCGTTACTTCATATGCGAGTTATGTGTGTGCTGTATTTGGTTCTGAAGTAATAAATGTAAAAAAATTTAAATAGCCTAGATCATACATGTCATAATTATACTGGCGAGCGCCGACTGCAAAAGGTGTTACCCCATGGCGTTTTGAATCACTAGATACCTCTGGTGTTTCACTCTCACATTGACCAAATGGGCATGTTACGCTCCAGGGGGCGTCTCGTCCCACAGGCTAAATTTATGTTCGAACTTGAATTGCGAGTCAGTTCTGAAACACGAATTATTACGGGTCACTTCTGGAACATGAATTACGAGTCACTTCAGTCAATCTTTGACATGATTGATTTATATTGAGCCATAGAAAAGGTCCAATATTTTTTGCATCTTTGTAGGCTAATCATGTATTATGTATAAATTAAGCTAGACAACTGATGATAGCCCTATATTTTGGTTTTTAATCATTTACAATAAAGTGTTCATCCTTGTGTTATTATTTCTTTGGTATAGATAGCCGATGCCCATATGCATGCCTTGAAAGTTTGAAATTATATAATGAGAAAAAATACAGAAGAGGTCAGAGATATAGCAGATCGTATAGTTCTTAAGGGGAACGTCATCTCCCATATTACCCCTACATGTATGTATTCATCAGGTATGGATCCGTATGGCTTATACCAAGAAAAAAACAGAAGCCAATCAAAAACGTCAAAAAACTAGAGCTTAAATTGTTTAATTCCACAGCTTACTAATTTTATTTTATGTCCCGGATATTACACTAAACTGTGTCCGGCAGCCCTGCCCCTGCTGCCACCATTGGGTAAGACAAAGCGTTGTGGTCGAGTGGTCTAAGTCGCTGGTCAGGGATTGCGAGTGCGATAGTTGTTGATTCGAATCCCGGCCACGGCAAAGATTTGGAGGCGAAGTGCCTTCGGCAAAAGTTGTTTACATTCGTCAGCCACAAGTGTTCATGTAATGCCCACCAGTCTACAGTGGAACAACCACCAGCGACCATCAGCTGGTGCAATGGGGCATCAACTCTTCCCCGAAACGAAAGGGGCTACAACAACAACTGTCTTGATTTAAAGACAATCACAGACCTGTATTGTTCAGTTTGTTCAACATGGGCTATCTACTACAAGCTATTTCAACACGATACACCCATAATATGTTTATAATTTCAGTCTTTTCCGACAAGGTTATAAAAATTGCAGGTCTTTTCGTCTAACCGGACCCGAAATCTAGGCTAGAGCCGCTTGATCTAGCCTAAATAACAATGATTAGTATTTCACATCGTTTATTTCTCACGAAAAATAACGTTTAATTAAGATAGGCTATCTCAATATCAAAAGCAATTTACATATTGAAACAAGGTTACGCCGAGGATAACAAAGGCTCGTCAGTGTTTTTGGTTGCTAACAATGCTCAAGAAAGCCGTCTACTTGTATCCAAATATACATGTAGGCCTACTAGCCTAGTGTCAAATAATTTACAGGACACCGGTCATCACCGGTCAACGTCTCTATCATCTATGCCGATAACGAAAATCGATAGCCTTCTGAAAAGAAAACTTATATTTGGTGTGTGTGGCAGGCTGAACAGATCAATCAACTGCCTCATTGCAAAGAGCAAGAGATCGCTCTTTTAAGCAATAAAATCCCGAGGAGTTAAGATTTTGAACCTAACACTGAGCTATCAGTGTTAGCTATCAGTGTTGAACCTGACACTGAGCTATCAGTGAAGACCGTGTAGCTACAGCAATCACTGAAGCACTTAAAGCTGAGCCTAGGCCTAGACTACATGAGGTAGGGTAGCCTACTGTGAAATTGAAAAGGGGGTAATCTACAATCATTTGAAGAAAACCATCGTCAGCTATCGTGATTTGTTTGAGGCATTTTAAAATGGCATCTGCTACAGTTTCCGGTAAGTTTGCGATCACTATAATGATATTACTAGGCCTATATTAATCCATTTAAGGCAACGTTTTTAACATAGCGCATGGTTCAATGCACTAGACATAGATACTCTCTCTCTCTCTTCAGTGCTCTGCACATGGCAGGTTTTTGGGTGTCCAAACCTTCCACCCTAGCCGATCTTCGGCCCTACTCTTCATATCCGCATACAATTCCTTCTCAAGCAGATCGTCTACTATTCCGATACGTGGCCTTCCCGGTCCTCTTGCCCTCCATTTTTCTCTCCATCACCTCTCTCAACAAATCCTCTCCTCTGATTACATGTCCATTGTCCAATCCACTTTTTCTTTCTTCTGGCTGTCATTTCGATCATGCAGTATAGGCCTATCCTTGATTTCCCTACTCTCCCTGACTAGACCTACAGGTAATTGTAAATGTAAAGTTTGTGATTTTAACATTTTTATGAAGAAATAACATGAGAAAATTGTCTCAAAATTCTCATTCGCAAAAATATCGTGAAAGACCTTATGCATCCTAGGCTGGCCAGCAGCAGTACATGTACGGCACCCACCGTCTGTTTGCTCTTACAGACAAACCCTCCTACAAGTTCACAAGTACAAATGTAAAGTTTGTGATTTGAACATTTCTATGAAGAAATAACATGAGAAAATTGTCTCAAAACTCTCAATCGCAAAAATATCGTGAAAGACCTTATGCATCCTAAGCTGGCCAGCAGCAGTACATGTACGGCACCCACCGTCTGTTTGCTCTTACAGACAAACCCTCCTACAAGTTCCTGCATCGAGTTCCATTTCCGCACCGTGTCTGGGGAGTGACGGTTCTCGGTCATCGTGTGTACGTCATATGTTTCAAACATCCCAAAGTTCACATATTTGACATACATAGGCCTCTGGATGACAAATATAATTTTGTTATATCGATTGCAAATATAGAGCATCCGAGCGATATTGCAGCGTGCGCCCTTCAACAATGTCTCTACATAAGTGAGCGGGAATATAACGAGAAAAGATACAGAAGAAAGCGAAATCATTCAACACAAATAAGTTCATTTAGTGTTACTGAGTTCCAAAGTGAGATGCAAGACGAAGAAAACATAACTATGAAGAAGAATAGTTGGACACAGTCAAGCCTAATAACCGACTACGCTCAGGCACAGGAATGCGAACAATTAGATAGCACTGTAAAAATATGGCGTGTACGTCTTAACAAGACGGGCACAGCGAATAATGGGAGGCCGGAAGTCTGCCTGATTTTGAAAGATGATGCCTCTGGCATGTTTTCTTTAAGCGCTGATGGAAAACGACTTTTAATTGCAACCGGTAGAGCATCAGACACACCTGCAATCAGAATATACGATTGCGAGCCTAAAGAAGTTGCGGCTAATTCACAACCACTCCATTTAATCGAGACTCTTTTGTTGACAAAAGACATAAAATATCCGAATCATGCAATTGAAATTGAAAATAACTTGGGAAGACGCACATACATGGTTAGTCATGGCACGCCGGACGGTGACAACAATGCGCTCTATGAGGTGAGCAAAGTTGATTCAAACGTTTCCGCTCCTTCCAATAACACTTATCCAACCAAGGAGATACAAACGTCTGTTAACAAGCTGCGAATGCGTTATCCACTGCATCTAGCGATGGACAAGATGCGACGCACACTTGTGGTTGACTACGGAAATGCCAGACTTTTCCTTTTTGATCAAAAACTGCTAAACGCACAGGACCTCTACGAGTGGAATTGGGATCCTGAAAAAGTCGCACGAGGTCCCGGGCGCCTGTGTCTTGTAACATTGCCGTGTACTGAATGCACAAGATTACTGGTCGGACTGGGACAAGGATCTGACAACCCTAACGACGTCGGTGCTGTGGACATCTTTGATTACAAACCTGGTAATACATGTAGAACACTCAGTCTTATTGCCTTTTTGCCTTACGCAACTATGCAGCAATACATGCAGCAATACATGCATTCTTCACATGAGACGTGTTGATTACAAACCCTAAATTGGTGACGATATAGAGCTTGTGTGAACGTGATGAGCTACATCCAGGCCTGAAATGTGCTTCAGTCCAGAAAACCGATTAGTAGTTTTGTTAATCAAATTCAATTTTAGTTAGCAGTTTCACCGAATTGATTAGCAGTTTTTGCGAATCAAATTTGTGTTTGATTCGCAAATGGGGTCAAATTGAATAGCAAGTTGTCACGCGAACAGCATAAATAATATATATAAACCGCCTGGCTACATCACGCACCGAAGTCTGACGCTGCAAAGTCTTGACTTCCATGACTTTGACTAAGTATCTTGGCGAGGCGAGCGCCCGCTTAGACATCATGGTTGCTGCCCTCCAGTTCTCCCGATCTGATGTTATCCTGCACGCCTGCCCTATTGTCATCCCCGCTCTCTCGCAGTCCTGCTTTATGTTGTCCATCCATCTTATCCTCGGGCGGCCCCTGCTCCTCTGTCCATGGACTCGTCCATGGAGCGTCATGTTGGGGAATCTTTTATTTGGCATGCGAGGCACATGACCGAAGTATGTCATTCTCTTCTGCGCGATCCTTTGTATTACAATCTCCCTCGTTCCCGCTCTCTCCCTGATGACTGTGTTCCGCACTCTGTCCCTTCTTGATATCCCAGTTATTATTCCAAGACAGCCATTTCGAACACCAGCGGCCGCCATTTCGTTTCTTATTTTAGTGTCCATGTTTCAGAGTTGTACAGTAGCAAGATGAGTACCAGAGTTTCGTAGATCTTCACTTTGGTTGCTATGCTGATGTCCTTAGTTCTCCATATTGTGCTCAATAACTTCACTACCACGTTTACCTTTCCGATTCGCCTTCTTACATCTGGCTCCGAGCTGACTTCCGAGTTTATCTTACTTCTTAGATACACAAAGAAGTCCTCAACTTGCTTCAGGCCCTTTCCATAGATGTTGATGTTCATTTTCACTTTGTCCTTTCCAATATTGTATTGCATTTCAGTTTTTTTCTACATTCAGTTTCATCCTCAATCTTCCAGAAAAGTCTGGTGCTGCAGTATTTTGTGTTTATTACATTTCAGTTGGTTCAGATGCTGAAGGATTTTTACAGCCTAGACCGACCACCGAGAATTCGCAATATAAACCGACGATTGCCAATGCAAATAATGCTCAAATTGAAAATTACAACAGAATGGAGTTTGCTCGTCAAGACGGTGATCGCAATCCTGATGAATCGCATGAGGACAGTCCGGTGGTCGTGCCTGAAGTTCAGCCAAAGGTAGATTTAGGATTGGTTTCAATGTTCAGGTTATGGATAGAATTTGGGGTAGGCCTAGAGGTTGGATGCTTCTTTTTATTTTTTATAGTTAAGCACAAAGACTATAGAGGCCTAAGTCCGGTTCTGTGCAAAAGAGCCGCCACAAATCCGCTTCTCCTTGCTTTAGTCGCCTTTAACGACTCGATCGGGGAGCTCAGGGCTGCATGCCAAATCATTATTCCGCGGCCTGCAGGGGTTTTAAGGTTGGGTTGCATTTTAATGAAATCCATTTCATTGCATAGGCTAACTATAAGAGCGAGTCTGCTTCGCAATGCGACGCCTGTTTCCTTTTCCGGTTGAAATTTGAATTTAGCTAAATTTCAAATGTATAATGTAGACGTCAAATGTATAATTTGAGTTTGCGTAATTTTCAATGTTCAAGGTGTGTATTCAAGCCAGCATTCAAAGTGCGACAGAGTGATTTTCAAACCAAGCCTATGACTAAAACAACTAAAAGTATACCATAGGGCCCAAAATGAGACAATGATTAAATGCTGGGCCTGGGCTTAGAATTTCTATCGTGGCTTAACAAATAGGCCAATAGTCCACAAACTTTTTCTTCGGCAGGCCACATTTTCATATCAGAAATCTTTGAGGGCCACTCATATGCAAATAATTTGTTTTATGCCGCCGACAACCAATTTTTATGCTGCCAACAATTTAGGTTATGCTGCCGACAACATATTTTTGTCGCCGACAACATATTTTTGCTGCCGGTAACTTATTTTTAATGCCGACAACTTGTTCTCGAACACTTACTTAAAGCTGCCGACAACTTATTTTAATCTGCCAACAATATAATTTGCTCTGCCGACAACTTATTTTATGTTTCCGACAACTTGTTCTCGCTGCCTACAACTTACTTTATGCTACCTACAACAAATTTTATGCTGCCGACAACTTGTTCTTGCTGCCGACACCGACTACTTATGTTATGTTAATGACAACTGACCTTATGCCGCCGACAACTTATTTATGCCGCCGATAACTAATTTATGCCGCCGACAACTTATTTATGCTGCCGACAAAGTATTTTATGCTGCCGACAACTTATTTTATGCTGTCCAAAAATTATGTTGTGTGCCGACAACTTATTTTATGTAGCCTACTACAACACAGCAAAGCGCTGTGGTGTTTAAGGCGTTAAGGCGTCGGACAGAGTTTAGAGACCATGGGTTGAAGTCCCGGTGCCGGCAACCATGAAACCTATGAGTTATAGGTCCCTTCAGCCAGGCTCTTAAACACATAAGTGTCGCTAGCTGATAATCATCGTCTAGAGTAATTGATTACTCTGGTTCGCGACAGGAAGTGCATTCGGCCGTAAAAACCCAGCTCCAATATATAAACGTGTAACTTGTGTTAACATAGACACGGCGTTACAGGCTTAATGACTGTAACGCATTAGAATGGTCTTCAAAACCAGGAAATTTCGCAGACCACCCTGGGGGAGTTTAACCCACCCCCCCCTCCCTGGTTTTTTCTGGACACCTCCCAACGGCTGACCCCCCCAGGGGGTGTAATACAGCCCCGTAGAGGGGGTATTAGGATTTTTTTAATGCCGCGCCCGTGGGTAAAAATGTAGGTTATGGACTAGAAAGGTAGAAGTTCCAGCACTGTTAACAATGATTTGCAAAATATTTTTGCTAGCACCCCTCTCCCGGTCTTTACGTTTTGTACTAAGAACAAGAAAGAGTAAAGAGTGAAACTGAAATTACATCCTCTCTGAAAAGATTTACACCCCCTCCGGAAGAAAATCCCCTCCTGCAAAAAACACTGATCAAAACGATGATTGTTATTATAGTAACAACTACAATCAACGCGTATAACTGCGCTGGTACGATATTTAATTAGTTCTAATGCTAAATATTCTTGTTTCTGCCTTGAGTGGGATGAGGTCTCATGTTATGTCCTACGCATGTTTGTTTGCTTGCACGTGCATGTTTTATGTAGTTGCATTCCATTTGCGTTTTTATCATCATTACGCTTATAGATCGGGGAGATTCTGGCTGGACTCGCTAAAGCTACCAGTACCATGCCCGGTATCTTGTGCCGGGACGACGTTGTTGCCGGTGTCATCACCGGTCAGGCTACACGTGTGTCGTCTCATCCTTCTGCCCGCGCAGGCCTACAGGTACCGCATACATCGTACCCACGTCACGACCAGGAGCCAGCCGACACCGGCTACAGGTCGGACATCGACTTTGACACCGATCTCTCAGTTCAAGTCGTTCAACGGGAAAAGATTAACAAACAACAGAGAAACACCGAGAGCACAGCCGGCACTGTCGACTACGCGACGTCGATCACAACTTCTCGTCCCGAATCCGTCGTGTCCAGACTCGGCCAGCAACCAATGGCGAGCCGACCCAATCAGACGCCCTGTGATGCTTGGCTCGGCTCAGAGTACATCCCCAAAGATGGCCAAAAACTTGCAAATTAAAAAATTCGTCTTCAAAATCAGTAATATTGACGCTGCATATTCAGCGTCAAAATCTAATCGACCATTTAACCACGATGGGAACACCGGGTTGTTGTTGTCGGGTTGTTGAAGACTCATGTAGCAACGGCAAATCTTGTTTTGAGGTGAGACTCGGCCCCAGACAGCCCGCGGATAACAAAAGGTTCCGAGTGTGCATTTTTGCCGCAGACAAGTCAAAGCTGTTAATAAAAGAAAATTAGGATTTCGGTATAAGCCTACTCATTTAAGAATGGGTCTTTCACGGGGTTAGATTTGCTGTAAAAGAGCTGGAGGGGTCGACTTTTTCCCCCTCCAGTCCAACACCTCGCGAGCGGGGGTTGGGGGGGGGGGGGTGTGCGTACATCAACTTTTAACGAACTATAGTGGGTTCCAATGCTGCGCACTAGGCGGGTTCCAATGCGAACTAGGGGTGTTCCAACGCTAACTAGGGGGGTTTCAGTGCAGGCAAGAGGGGTTCAACCCCTCCTAGCCCCCCCGGGCAAATCTAACCCTGGTCTTTCATACTGAAGAGTCAAACTTGCACCCTCTCCTCCAGTCAAAAAATGGGCTTGCCACATCCAATCCCAGTACACAAAATCAGAGAGTACGTGAAAATTGGGAGGAACAGATCACGGATCCTAGTGGAACGCGAACTCCTTAACCCTGTTACTTTAAATGGCGCTAACTCAAGTTAACGACCCCCTTTCACCCCCCAAAAAATATTTAACATACAAGGTGCGCCATTAAAAGGTTCCGCTAGCGATATATCAATAACTTTGCGTATGCTTAATATTTCAAATCACTTTTTCAGAGTCTGCAGCTGAGATAATTTGCCACAGACGCAGAAATTTAGAAAAACTATAGTAAAGTAAAGTAAAAAAACATTTCCTTTCAAAAGTTATTAAACTTTTTCGAAAAAAGTCAAAAAGTTGTTCTAACCAACATAAGGAAGCTTATAATACTACGAACATTCCGAGGTCTATCGTCCTTAGTACTTTCCTCGAAATGTCCCACACCTACATGTAAATCCACTTTTCAACAACTTATGGAGGGAGATCGAGACGCTAGTCAAACGAACCAAAACCGAAGACAGAGGCGAAACTGAACGTTACTGGAAACGCTTGGTTAATTTAATTTATTTGGCTTGCTGCAGAAATCGATCGCCAATGTTTTGCTTCACAAAATCCTTACAACCACGCTTCTGGCTTTATTTGTGATCTTTTTGCAGGGCAATTTTTAAGCCTTGATTACTCTTCGATGTAGTAAATCAGCTTTGGTTCTGGGAACATTGCCAGTCAAGCGCTAGGAGCGACAGACCTCTTCCTAGAAGGCCTATAGGCTCTTATGTTGGTTAAAAGTTTTTTTTTCACTCTTTTCGAAAAAGTTTAATAACTTTTGAACGAAATTATATTTCGTTTCCAAAATTGTTGGGTCTGTGGCAAATTATCTCAGCTGCTAACCCTAGAAACATTGACTAGAAACATTAAGCATATGCAAAGTTATTGCGATATCGCTAGGGGAACCTTTTTATGGCGCAGCCTGTAGTTCATTTTAACATGCACGATCCAAACCATGGTTTTGCTATCTTTTAAAAGAGCACTCGCAAACCCAAGCAACCATAAATAAATTTTTACACTTTTCAGATGAGTATAACTGGCTTCGAGATTTCAGCAATGTCCTCTGTAGTGCCGAAAACTATTTGCGTGGCCGACCATGGGATGGGTGTGCAACTCTTATAAGAAACCGATCTCATAACTGCAGCCAAAGTGATTCTAGTAAGCGACAGAATAGTTATCGTCTCCTTAGATCAAATACTAGTGAATGTCTATCTCCCGTGTCTATCTCTAGCATCCGCTGATATTATTAGTGGAATATTGGATAAAGTGACACTAGCCTTCGGCGGTGCATCGCGTCACTGCATAGTTTTTGGTGGAGACTTAAATTATAATGTTCATGATTCACTGCTTGTAATTTACAGAACGTGGACACTGTACAGTACGACGTGTTACAGTAGCAGTAACAGGTACATGTGAGTGTAATTTACGCTTCTGCCACATTCAGGTTTTAACTTTCTACCAGGTCAGACTTACACAACGGTGGTGACTATCATCACTTTTTTTAATGTGGTGGTGACTATCACCATTTTTCAAAAAGTTGTGGTGACAAATCAACACCGTCACCATAGGAAGTTACGCCCATGGAGTCTTTCCCAATCGAAAGTACACAAGTGTTGCTAATACGACGTGTAAGTGGACATAATGAAAATAGCAGCTTAGAATACTTAGTGCCCATTTGTAAATTCTGTTGATACATTATCTCATTATTTTGTTGATACTTATATCTCATTATTAGAATAAATTGAACTTCGACTAGCAAATTCATGCAGTGACACTCGGCAGTGAGCCGTAAAAAGACTACCTTAGCGACAACGCGATATCTCGATCACAATAAAAGAAAAATTATTTGAATGAATCGGATCGGAGATAATTTGATGTCCGATCCGAAAATTCGTAGTGAAGATAACATGCGATCAAAATTTCTGAGCATTGATGTATTAGTTCAACAAGCGTGAAAGCTAGGCTTTCTACCTTTTTACGGCGTGCGCCGATAGGCGAACGCCGTATTGTTTTGGCCCGGTACCTTTATTTATAAATTTTTTCTTACGGATCTTTGGCGCATTCCCGGAGACTAGCCCCCTTACCTACAAGTCTAGAACAAGGGTCAAAACATTTTTCCCGCTAACGAAGATGTTTTCAGCGAAAAAAATTCATTGTAAACATTGTGGGGGTGTCCGGGGGGCCACCGCGCGCACTTTTGCATGAATCGTGATAACCTTTTTACTATCAGTCCGATTTGCACGCTTTTTGCACCAGATTATTCAATTTCTACTTACTAAAAAGCGCCCTATACATGTTTCAACAAAATATTGATATGTAAGGTGGACGAAAGGTTTTTTATAAAAGTTGGGGGGGGGGGCCAAAATCTTTGCGCCACAATAACTCAGCCACCACTGAACGGATTTCGACCATTTTTTCAGGGAACATACGGACTAAGCCCCGATTATAAAGATTTGCTTGGATTTAAAAAAAAATGAACAGTACCCCCGGGAGCTTCAGATTTTGAATTTTTATTAATTTTTACGTCATCGTGGGTAACAACCTTGAGCGTTACAATTATGAAACCAGGAGGAAGACATATATGCCATTGGGGAAAGCGTTTCTGGCTGAATAATTCATTTCGAAATATTAAGGGGGCCTGGGGGAGCCATTTCATGCACTTTTTCAAGAATCGCGATGATGTTTTTACTATCAGTCCGACTGTCCACGCTTTTTGCACCAGATTGTTTCACTTACTAATATAAAACACCCTATACATGTTTTAACAGAATATTGATGTGTAAGGTGGGCGAACGGTTTTTATCAAAGTTGGCGGGGGTCAAAACCTTCGCGCAAATATTGCTCAGCCACCACAGAACGGATTTGACCATTTTTTCACGGAACATGCGAACTAAGCCCGGATAATACAGCTTCGCTTGCATTTTGAAACATATGAACGGTGCCCCCGGGACCCCCCTCCTAGATTTTGAAAAATTGTAATTCACGTAATCCTGGGTAACAACCTTGAGCGCTACAATAATGAAACCAGGGGCGAGATATATATGCCATGGAGAAAGCATTCCTGGCTTAATAATTTATTTCAAAATGTTAAGGGGGCCTTGGTGGGGGCCATATCATGCACTTTTACAAGAATCGAGATAACTTTTTATTATCAGTCTGATTTGTAAGATTTGCCACTGTTGTGTGGCACTTGGTCGGGGCTAAAAATCGCCCTATGTCTTAACAAAATATTGATACATGAGATGGGCGATCGGTTTTTATAAAAGTAGGAGGGGCCAAAACCCTTGCGCTACAATAACTCAGCCGCCACTGAACGGATTTTTGAAAAGTTTTTGGAACATGCGCACTAAGCCCTGATTAAATAGTTTCGCTTGGATTTGTATAAAATTAACTGTGCCCCCTGGAGCCCCTCCCCAGATTTTTTTTTTCTCAGAAAATATATTCTGTGTTCATGTTGTAGATGTTCGCCTAATCTTTCCAAAATGGGTAAATCCTGCAGTAAATTTCTAAACTCGTGTTTATCTACTCGTGGGGGCCTGCGCGCACGCCGTTTATGCACGGGTACTGTGCTTCCGTCTAGTTTTGTTTGTTCGCAACAGGAGCAGGATTAAGACGAAAGCAAGAAGCAAACAGACACAAACTATGAAAGGCGGATTAAAAAAATTAAATCAACTAGCTGATATACCTGTCTACCCCTGCAAACCGGGGAACAATGAATTGGCCTGCAGCCCAGATCTCCCCGGGTTTTCGTAAAAGGCGACTAAAGAAAAGGGGGAGCGGTTTTGCGCCGGCTCTCTTGCACAGAACCGGACTGTATATAGCCCTTGTCTGCTACACACGGTTCCTAAACTACAAAAAAAAACAAAAAAACATATACCTGTCCTACACCTAAAGATGCAAACGTCCCCACCCTCCTCTAATATCATAACCTAAAGAGTACCGTATACAAAGAGCTCAATACTTAGACTATACCTGCCCCTGCCCCGCAAGTCCTTGTCGCACCATTATACCCGAAGCCCTTTTATCGGAGTCGATCAGACCCTTAGCCCTTAAAGAAAAAAGGCCGAAAATAATCGCTGTTACACCAAGAACGCTAAGCTCGGCGTCACAGTGTTGTTCCCACAGCAACAGCTACAATTTCAAAGCCTCCCCGCACGCAGTCAACACTCGATCCACCCCATTATCTTCCAAAGCAAATTCTGAGACGTGGGCTTAGGGGCCTACTCACGGGTGCCCGCACATTGATGCAAGGGGAGGGCAATTCCACCTCCCTGCATGGAAAGGCAAGTTGAACCCCTTGTGCACTCCCTTGCCGTTGCGAGGTTGGATTTCCCAGAGGGCTGAACTGTCAAAAAATATTTGGCAGCACTACCATCCGGCTCGCAAGTTTGGACCTTGCGCTCCCCAGGATTAACATATTGTGTTTTGCACTCCCGTGGAAAAATTATGGGGTGCTCAAACTGCTCATGGGCCTATGCAGTATTTGATTAGCTAGGCCCCGCCTCTGAGCCTCATATAGGCTAGCACCATGGCTAGCACTCGCCTCAAAGGCCCTGCCTCATAGGCCCGTTTCATAGACCCCTCTTCGTCGACCCTGCATCATAAGCCCGTGATCAGTCGGCACCGCCTCATACAGGCTAGGTTCCGCCTCGAAGGCCTAATGTTATGGGAGAGCAAGGGATCCAACTTTTCTTGTTTTACTTTGCATCTTTCGTTTAAATATTACTGTACGATATTATGATCATGTCTTGAATCAATTCACTTGCGGCCGGAAAGAGTTTCAAAATAAAAATATTTTCACGTTTTTGATCTTTTTCTTAGCTCGGACTTTCCCTTAATTAAGTTAAAATTAGGTTTGTTTCTAAGGCTACTTTGTTATTAGAGTACCCCTGCCTGATACGCGTGTCAAAATGCACTTTCACTGTCGATATCTTGTGACTTGAAATTATAAACCGGTTAGGCCTGGGGCCACATTCACAAAGCAAACTTATGAAAATCTTAGTGTTACGAAGTTTAAAAGCAAATTTTAGAAAACTCTTATTGGGTGCTATTTTATACTCCACACCGTCACCCAAATGATGACGTCAATGCACTCGGCGAGGGAATTGGAGTTGATTAAAATCAGACTTAGAAATGGACTACTTAAGAAAACACTGGAAAATGAAGAAAATGTACAGTGTACATTACAGGGGCTCATACATGAATGAGGCCCCTACAGTACTAGTCTATGGTATTAATTACGCAGATTACAAGCCGTTGATGCAGAAAAGCAGTTGGCAAGCAAGGGCCCTTCCACATTGTGTTAGCGCTGAAATTAAGTGGAATTTGTGCAAGGGGGCAAAGATAATTGGAGGCAAAAACTATTAGAGAATTCTATTCTAAACAGCTTTGGAAACTGATAGCGAGTCATAGTCATATTCATTAAAAAATCTTATCTCTGATCTCGAGCGGCTAAAATAATTGCCATCGTTCGTTCGCATGTTCAAAATGGTTCTTTCGTCAAATATCTCATCCATCCTATCCTCCCATCAGCCTGCCTCATCAGAATTTGTTCCGCGTTCCTCTCTGTTGAGCTCAGCCCTCTCTCCTTCCGCTACAATACCCGCCACCACCAAGCCTTGATCTCCCGCCGCAAAGCCCGCCACTACCGAGCCTCTGTCTCCTACCGATAACCCCGATACTACCGAGCCCCGGTCTCCCACCCCCAGCCCTGCCACCATCGAGCCCCGGTCTCCCGGCGGCAACCCCGGCACCATCGAGCCCCGGTCTCCCAGCGGGACACCGCCAGACACGCCGGCCGCTATGGTCTTGCAGCGCACGGCAAAGTCCTCGCAGTTGTTGTAGAGGACGGCGAACTTGGCGCGGTCCTTGTGGCTGCGCGCGCTGACGACGACGTCTTCGGCGGGGACGCACTGGTGGTCCTCATAGAGGTAGCGGAACAGAGCGTCCTTCGTGACGTACAGCCCCACGTCTATCACCTCCTCGCGCACCTGCAGCGGACACGACAACCAGCCTTACTATCCATACGGCGGGAGGATTTTCTCAGGGGAACGGAAAGTACTGTCACACCACAAATTTTCGCGCGCGTGTAATTTGGGTGAATTTCGCGAATAGGTAAAACTCGCAAAAATGACATGCATTAAGATAAAGCTGCAGATGCGCTTATAATGGGCAATCCTCCAAAAACGCATAAATTAAGTGCAGCTCAATTTCTGAGAGTCAAAACCGCTAAAATAACACGCAGTAAAAAAATCACGTTTTACAGTAACTAAAAAATCCAGCTTGGGGGGATGCAAAATACTGCAGAAAGCTATAGCAACAGTGCATAACGGTAGGGTTGCATTTTAGGTAGGGCCTGAACAGTGAACAGTGATAAGAAGTGAACAATGAAGAGCGAATAGCTAACGGGTAGTAATGCATTGTAACTCTGAAAAGTCACGACGGGGGGACGGTCCTATTGTGTCGGTCTAGAATCCCTCACTCCAACTCCACTCCAACTACCAAGGTGTCAAGCTACCTAAAAATGTCAAAAACCTAATACCTAAATACCTAAATGTTGTCAAACGTACTTTAGCGTACGAGATGGCTGGGTTGTCACGTTGGTCCCTCCCCGCGCCGAGCGAGCTATGCAGATAGTGGATGACCGTGATGATGTTGTCCTTGACGTCCAGGTCGACGACGATGCCGTGGTGGTAGAACCAGCCGTTCTTGTACGCGATGTGGTCGCCCCGCCGCACGCCGCTGATCGACGTCACCTTCGTCGAGTTGCCGCCCATCCTAGAAGCCTGCCTGGGCGCGCCGCATCACTGACGCGCAGTCTGCATGCAGGGTGATTGATCAGCCACTCGTGGAGTAGCCTGGCCGCTTATTGCGTACAAGTATGTAGGCTAATAGCAGGCTATGCTAGCTCTCAATTGTATCCTGTTACACTCCGACAGTTTTGGTTAATCTACAGTCTACACTGGGATCGATATCTGCTAGCTTTTACAACAGCAAGCTTACTTACAGTACTGTAGCCTTTAGATCAGTATTAATAATGTCAAAGGGCATGTAGCCTAGGGATATTATTATTAGGGAAAGACTACGCTGTATGCCCCTGGGCGTACATGTAGGTTCAAAAATTCGAACTCTAGAGATGACAAAATGTGCGCTCGCGCAAAAATAATATGGAAGATTGCGACATTTAGTTCTAGGCCTAATAGCCAACGCACGACTACTTGTCAATTACTGTAAGCTTATGCATAGGCCTGGCTTTTTCGACAATATTAGCAAACAAAATGCGTGTCTGATCGATTAGATCAACACTGGTCGGACGATGAACGAACTGTAGCCCACAGCAGGCCCTGTGATGCAGCATGCATGGCGCAGCCGTGACTTGGTCGCGCGAGAGTCGAATGACCCGGCACGCAACCGCCACTTTAGGCCCAAGCGTTCCGCTACACGCTGCATATTTTGCACGACGTTTACGTGTAATTTTACATGTAACTTTGCATGCAATCACGGTAAGAAAATTACAGTTTCAAGTGTCCTTAACTGGGTGTCATGCAAGCCATGCATGAAGCCCAGTTAAGGAACAAGCCGTGCAGGTCACCCAGTTAAGAAAATCGTTGTCATGACAACGGTCGTCCGCCTGCCTTAACACGGTTGCATGTAAAATTCAATGTAAAAGCTAGCTGACGGAACTTAAGTCATACCAATCCAGTTCGTACCAGTCGTTATCCACTTCTATAGTCATACGTGTACTTTTAAGAGTACCTGCCCATTTAGTATACGCCAATTTTCAAACTTTTATCCCTTTACAAATATTTCTTCCGGCCTGCGAAACATTTTCATATAGGCCACGGGGACGTAGCCTACTGTGCATCAACGATTCTTAGTGGGGACCAAACTCATTCATCGTGGGGTCGCATTGATCTACGAGCATTTGATAACGTCCCGCCGCTCTCAAGCAACAATAAGCTAATTATTATACTGGCGGGCACCAGCCAATTCCATGGCAGGGCATCCCTCGCCCGCGGTGTGGACGCTTCCCCACCATCCACCTAGGCCGCTGCGCCCCTAGACTCCGCAGTCGGCAGTCTTCATTACACAATAATACCTGTAGCACGTACATGTAGTGTGGGCCTTCATAATGGATGAAATTAAATTTCATATATTAAATTAAAAAATTAAAAAATTATTTGGTAATTTTGACGGTGCGCACAGCAAATAATCATCCGTTAGGGTCAGGGTGGAGTGCGACGATTAAGTTGAATTTCAACCGGAAGTACAACTCATGCTTCACTCAAATATCGCTCATCTTTGAAATACTTCAATAAAAAAAAATGGCAATTTTGTCCGATGCCTGCCGGGCTAAGACGGTGGCAGTACTAGATCTGCTGATGAGAGGATGCATCCCGACAGACGACACCTTGTTAGAGAAGTTTTTAACTTGGTTGCTGCACCTGCTCGCTGACACTGGTCTGTTGCATGACATTCTACTTCAACTTCTCTACTGCACTCCATCCTAATGAATGACTATTTGCAGGGTTGACGAATTAAGCACCTTTGCCAAGGGTGCACGAAGTGACTCGAAATCTTGCCGCGGCCGGGGTTTGAACCGACGCCCTGCCACACTCGAAATCCGGAGTCCGCGACTTAGACAACTCGGCCACAACGCTTCGCCTAAATTTCTATGCACTCTGATTAGCGTTTTTTCCATTGGAGCTGTCCAATAGCCAAAAAGCGAATTGCCTAAATTAAATTAACCGATTTGCCGAAATTGAAAATATATTATTGGACTTTTTTTGCCGAAAATGAATTCTCAGCATTCATTGGCAACATTCGTTAGCAACCTGAAATTAAATGATTGTGTACTCGTAGCCTTCTGTGGAAAATTGAACAGCTTCCGTTTGTTATAGACTTTCGCCACGGTTGCATGCACACGCAGCGAAAACAAGTTTCTACTTGCTTTAAAATGGACCAAGAGTAGGTAGTATATTTTAAAATTATCTCACATATTGTTATTATGTGTGTGGTTTTGCAATGGACTAGCAATAGGTAGTATATTGGTCATTGGTGAGCAACCTCTACGACGCTCAAAAATGATAGGGTCCCTATCTCCGCAACAGCTACCTGTCTGTTCAGCGTTTGCGTGTAGTTGCGCTCGTGAAGGAGCTAAATTTAAGGTCTTGTTTTTCTATCATTGGTGTTATTGGTGAGTGTCACAAAGGACAACCGTATATTTTTGTATTGTTTGTACGGAATAATAATAAAATATATGGTGTATCTGTTTTCAGAGAGCTGTCATCTGTTTCTTGATGCGACACACTTCTCTGACTATCTAACTCGACTGGAGTCGATGAGTGATGCGGACCCGGCAGCGTTCAGAGTTGTTGTGATTCTATCCGCGCACATCTCTCAGCTGTGCGCAACGTGTCAACTCTGCCTAGCAGGCGAGTTTTGAATGTTTATTCTGTTATTTAATGTTACTACGTTTAGATATAATTAGGATTACAATATGATGCTTTTGCAATACTGCTTATGTAATACTGCTTGTATATAATGTAATGCTTATGTAATCTGCTTATATATAATGTAATTCTTATGTAAGCTGCTTATATATAATGTAATATGTAAGCTGCTTATATTTAATGTAATGCTTATGTAATATGCTTATATATAATGTAATGCTTATGTAATCTGCATTCTCATATGGGTTGAAAGATACGCGAAACTTTCTGGGAAATGGTTTTGATGATAATTCTTCTCATGTCATTTATTGCAAATTGTTTTTTTTCATCAAATGTTTTTTTTGGAAGATTCTTTGATTTGTGATTGTTTGTCAATTTTTGGAAAGTTTTGCTCCGTGTAACTGTGTATTGTTTGATTTGCATATGATGCTATATTTTGGTAAAGTTTTATTGAGTATTTAGTTTGATGTCAGTTCTTTGGAAATGTTTTTTCGCGTTTGACTAAGTATTTCATACATGTGACGTAATGTAACCCTCCCTATAGAAATTTGAGGCAAAAGTTTCATTTGATGAAAATATGTGGTCTGAAACTTTTGACTCACATGACTGCACTTAGGGAATGACATAAATTAATGATGACTTATTATACTATTACATATTAAACGGTTGCGTGCGTGCAGGCAGTGAGGTGCACAACAGTAGTGGCTGTTATTTCGTGCGCGGCGCGTTGTGTACGCTGTTGGCGCGACTAGTGGACGACTCTGCGCTGTGGTGTGTGGCCAGCATGCGCTGTCTCTGGCTCAGTGCACACAAGTCTCTGCTGAACTGTGCAGACCTGGCTTTGCTGCATGACGCTGACGGTTAGTCATTGGTATGCATAAGCATAAGTTCATAAGTTTATGGTTTTCTGTTAAATGGTGTTGTTCTATTTGTGTGGTCTTGGAATATTATGAATGGTTATATTTTTTAAATGATACGATTTTTGATGTATTATAACCAAGATAATTATATATTGATTCATAATTTAAAATATATACTTGCTTTACTGGAATTATTCTTGTTTGATCCTTTATTTTTCTATTTTTAAAATGATTTTGGTTACATCTCAAAATAAAATATTGGTTATGTTTACAAATGATACTTAGTATTTTAAATAACTCAGAATAAAATTTTAATATAAAAAAGCCGTGATATAAAAAAACGTGATGTAAGAGTCACTCGGATAAAATTATGCTTTTTAATTTTTATAAGCAAAATTTTGTAGTTTTTTCAGTGTTTTTAAAAATACAGTACCATGTAAATGAAAAAGTTTATTAATTTATATAGACTATCATTGTTTAAATAGGTCGAGAAAGCTGGTATCAAAGAACAACGCTTTATGTTTGATATTTTTGTTCAAATTTATTTTACATAAAGTACTTTCACTTATGAATCTTAAAGTATTTACACTACTATTATAATGTGGCAATTTGGTTTGTTCACTTTGTTGCGTGCTAGTTTTATATATTTTTGAGTGGATATTTATAACATTCATTTCATATCGTCAATTTACTACCGTAGTTTAAGATTGACGCAATGACTGATCTGTGATAGATAGTACTGTACGACGAGTGCTGGACTGTACAATGGACAACAGTTGGTTCGTCAGTCGAGAGGCCGCTCAACTTACTGCCAAACTTCTCAACGTTCTTGCTCAGACTGTTGTGGACCGACCCAAAATAACGAATATTGGTGTTGAGCTTGATGTGCCTAACTCAGCTACTGAACCAGGTATGTGATGTGATTATATAAGAGAGAATATAATTCTGTTTAATTACGCTTGTGTATGCGTAAATCCATCACTTATATCGAGCAGGTTGTACTAACTAACTAACCCCCTTTTTACCGTGTAATCTGTTAATGTTCATGTTTTCACACAGGTTTGCACGTTTTTGCCTGCCCTGATCAGGACTGCTGAAGCTGAGTTTTTACGGTCAGATGCCCTTCCTCACGCCAACCAAATAGATAATTATCTGGCACGGGGTTAGCGGCTAGTGACACTTGTCGCACTATCGAGCAGCGTATAAACAATGATTGAAAGAATACTAGTTTTATGCTAGACAATGTGCAATATAAGGTTTTGATCACTTGCAGCAACTTTTGAGAAACCTTAGTTGTCGTGATAAAGACACATCGTATCGTGCTAAATTATTTATGTAAATAGCGCAATAATAAATTTTTATGAAAGCAAATATAAATTTATATTTGCGGCGGCACAGTCATGGCAATTTATATTAGTAAGTTTATCTCTAGTGTTATAATGAATTTGAATGTTACTGAATGTTGTATATTTGAAGGCAATTGATATTTCAATTCAGATCTGGGCTTTTCTTTCGAACAGATTCCAGCATAAAGAAAGGAAAAGCGCAAACGTTGCACAGCCTCATAGTTGAGTTTATCGTGCGTCCACTTGGTGTCAACGCGAATGCTGCGCCACCGGTGTGTCCCGGTAGCATCGCCGTTTCTCTTGACGTCCTGCAGCAAGTCTACGAGACCGGGGACTGCGCAGCGGTGATGCTCATCTGTGAACCGTCAGCGCTTGTCAGCGCTCTGTGTCGTCTGATAGAGGAGGGTGCGGCGGGCAACGGTAGAAACACGCTCGATGTGAATGCGATGCGAGTGCTGACTGCGTTTTGGGACGTGAATGAGGAACGTTCTGATGGCATGATGGTCGTGATACGAGGCACCATGCTTCGTCAGTTCAAGTCTGGAAGAATCCACCAGGCCATGATGCTCGGTGCTTGGCTTTGTCTCAGGTCAGAAGCGATTTTAAGTTGCAAACTTTGTTCATGAAGTGAACAGTTGAAATGATATGGATTTAGTAGGCCTTTTGGTGTTTTGTTCATTGAACACATCAACTGATAATTAGTATTCAGTTTTGGTCAAGTAAAGAACTTGATTGTTGTCACTTCCTTATGTGGTAGCATGTACTTAGACTTGAAGCGTTTATCGAAAGGATTTTTCTCTTCCCATTAACAAAAGGATTTTTATCTTTGCAATTAGATTTTTTAAATTTTTTATGCACCACTTAATTTGGACTAACTCCAACTAATAATTTTAGGATCACAAGTTCTTCTTTTGTACCATAATTATAGTTTATATGCAGTCTTATACATTCTATTCATCTTCTCAATACTTATATTTAGTTCTATGCACATTGTACAAGTTGTTGATTGTTGATGCTAGGGGTTTGATGGAGAAGCAGGACAACGTGTGCTGCTGCATGCTGCCAATCGCGGCAGCTGTTTACTCCGACACAAACTGGAGTAGATTTGTTGATGGAATCCAGTCATTAGAACTTCGTTCAATGTCCACAAACGTATGGAGTCAGCTCTCTTCTGATGCGTCGAGTTTCAGAGATTTGTTGTTGCTTGGTCTGGATCGACTCTCCATGCATGTAAATGACACTGAGTGCTGAATTGTTTCGAAGAAACTTGTTGAAAAATTTGTCGAATCGTTCTGCTATATCTAAAATTTTTAATAATTAGTTGATATTGATCTTTTAGCTTCACAAGGTTTGAACAAGAAGTGCCGGGAATAGTTAATAAAATGCCTTTTTTTGAGTTCGATTATGCTAATACTATGTTTTGATATATGTTGGACATTTTTACAACCTTTGAGACACCTGGAACGGTGTTTTATGACTGGATGTCCTTCCTGATGCCATTTAAATAAATAATTATCTGGCATGGGGTTTGCAGCTCTATAGCGACACTTGTGTGTTTTGTAGCCTTGCTGCCTGTAATGCATTATTTTATAGTTGCCGGCGCGGGGACTTGAACCCTGATCTTTGAACTCTTTGTTCGATGCCTTAACCACTACACGACATCGCTTCGCTCGGGTGTAGTGGTTCTGGATAGAAAAGCGCGGAAAAAATTATTATAGTAGGGAAATTGATAGTATTTGCTTACTAACTGTAAGCACTTTAATTTTAGCTACAGGGCGGGATGGGATGAAACAATTAGAAAGCTTGCGTGTATAAATTAAAGTATATTATGTGTTTTTTAAAATAGTAACATTTTGATACACTATACACATTTTACCCATCTATATTGCAACAAATGTGCATTCCTATGCTTTGACGTACTTGTCGAGTGAAGTGTCTCTGTTGTGTACCACATCCGTTTTGTGTTGTGTTTTTGCTATCTTAATTTGTTATCGTGGTCCATATGACAGCCCGTTTTGTGCTTTTGTACCGTGGATAATTCATGCTGGCCTTCCCCTATCATGCTGATGTATGTTTTGAATAATTCATTAGGCCTATGCAGGATAATAAATTGTAAATTTGATGAAGACTATACCGTATTGTAGAATTGCATCTTGCCCTTTTGCTTCTAGGACCCAGCAGCGTATTCTAATGATGATACGTTGAATTTGATCTGTGACTTGCTGGAATCTTCCACGACAGCAGGATCGAAGAATGAGGCTTTGTCTTGTAACGCGCAGATGAGAATTAAATGCCTTGATTTATGCTCCAAAGTGCTGCCAGGCCATGGTATTACTATTATGATTTATAGTAAAAAAATTTGCTTTATTATTTTATATATTTTACCTGCTCTTTCACCTAGTGTGGATTTAAACAGAACTTACTTTTTAAAAACTTACGTATTAGATTATGTTCTCTTGAGTTACACTACCCCCTGCAGGCCAGGGAACAAAGAACCCAGAGCTCTTCTGGTGAGTCATAAAAGGCGACTAAAGAAGGGGGAGCGGTTCTGTGCGGGCTCCCTTGCACAGAACCAGACTGCGTATAGTCTTTGTGCTACACACTGTCCCTAAATGACAAAAAACCAAAACAAAATGTTGAGTTACTGTTTTAGTAATGCTACCAGTGCTGTGTTGGTATTAGTGGAAGTATTCGCAATAGTCCTTGTTGGTGTAAATTTGTTGCATGCCCGGCCCGCTTTCCAACAGTTATTTTACTGTCATGCAAAGATCAAATGAAGCGACGATTCAGTGTCAAGGTCTGTCAAAATGCATCTTGACCTGCTGTCTTTAGCATATCACAATTTATTTCACCAAGTGCATTATTTAGTGGACTGATTTATGTTTGATAATTTTAGTACATTAATTAACTAATCTTAGGTAAGTTAATATTTTGCTTTGAACTTAAAACTTACAACCAAAATTTTTGTTGATTTTTTCATGGTATCAATGTTGTGAAAGAAATACTTACATGATGACAAGTCTCCATGATCTGTATGGTGCATTTGCAGTGTCGCCGGTTGCATGGTCGAGACTCAAGTTGTTGCTAATAACACTGATGTTGGATAACAGTTCGGACATGCCAGTGAGTTTTTTGTCTTTTCTTGATTTCATCATTAGTCTAGCATTTCTGTCGTGACGATGGAATGAAAATTATTGTAAATTTACCATAAATGTTCAATATGATGCTACGATGAATGGGGTTTTGCACTTAAAAATAGATTTGACACGTGTGAAATAATTTTATTTACGCTTCAAACACGTGTACACAGAAATAATTACTGATAAACATAACACAACTCTTAACCTCACAATTATGGCAGGCTAGCTCAAAGTTTGAATTTCAGACAATTAAGCATGTGGACATTGACGTTATTAAATTGACAATAGGCTATATCAATCATTATTCTAGTTGATGATTATCATTGTTCCAAGTCTCAGTCATTTGGTATGAGGTTGTTGGGAATCGGTTTTTTCAGCGACTTCTGCAACTGAGTCTGAAATGGGTGTTAAATATTCATAATAATATGAGTCACTTTTGTTTCATATTCATTTTTGCAAGTTCTGCCCTTTGAACGATTCTTAGATAAATTGCGAATATCTAAGGCAGTGCACGTTCACAGTTTAGCAGACAACAGTTTGTTCCAGTTGAAACCGCCAGAGTTAAGTTTTACCCTGATAAAACATGCATAGCAGGTTTGTAAAAATTGCGTAGGCCTACAGTCCTAGCACTGTAGTTGTTTCCTGCGCAAAGCTACACCCGCCCCTTTCAAATTAGGAATACAATTTGCATCCAACCATCATTTTTGGCGTACTGCGCCTGCTAAACTATTCCGTGTGGATTGCTGCTTACCGACAAAATGTAAATTGCGTTCAAAAATGTGTTCATTTAGAACATCACGAAGCCGCTGGAGCTGATGCTGCGGCTGCTCGGTCACGACGCGTCCGAGGAAGGCGAGGGGGTGGAATCTGAAGGGGTCGACGAGGGGCGCTTGCGCGCGCTCGCCGGTGTCCTGCGCCGCTGCTCCTGTCACCCCCTCTGGGCGATTCGCGACGATGTCATCGGCTTCGTGGCGAAGGTCGCGCAGCGATTTGCTCGTCAGTTCTTTGTCACTTTCTAGTCTTCTATCATGTGTAGTAGATATGCGATTATTTCTAGCATACAATTGCGTTCTTTCATTGTTCACTGATCGTTTAATCGTTTTGGAAGACAGAAGCTTTGTCGAGTCACAATGGGTCGTGCGCAATAGCGTGCAGATCGTTTTACAAAGCGTAAGTTGTAGGCCAAACATTTAAAATAAAGAATTCAACTGCGATGCAAAAAATGCGCCGAACTTTG
The DNA here is from genome assembly GCA_034695025.1 of Chamaedrilus cognettii. Lineage (NCBI taxonomy): Eukaryota > Metazoa > Annelida > Clitellata > Enchytraeida > Enchytraeidae > Chamaedrilus > Chamaedrilus cognettii. The sequence continues at coordinate 31,895 of JAQIWG010000377.1, forward strand.
TGGAATATAATACGCTATCTTTGTCAAGTTGTTATTTATAGGATTGAATAATCGCCGTATATTGTATTTTACATTATTGCGAAGTTAGGAACGCAGTTGTTCCGTGATGACCTAGATTGTGGGTCGCTGATGAAGTGGCTGTGTGACGAGGCGCTGCACGAGCTCGTCTGGCAGGCTGTCGGTGACGGGGAGAGCTACGTGAGGGCATGTGCACTTAATGCCCTCAGCGTCATCTCAGACAATGAACGCTTGTGGCAGGACCTGCAGGCACGCGTTCCAACGGTACACCGGAATTTATTAATAATTAAATATTGAATTTGAAGTCTGTTTCGGCGTCAAGGGACATCATCTGTTCCTTTAACGATTCAATAAATAATTAATTCATCAAATATCAACTTATTGCGTTAATAAATTGGCGGAGTTTATCGCAGATGTCATGTAGGATCATCATGTAAGTTCGGACATGGCAATTGATGATGAAATTGTTTGCTTTAGCTATATACAGTAAACATTGTTTTTAGTGTATACGTGGTGCTGCTAAATTGTTGCACATCTCTTTTGTGCTCAGAAAGTTAATGAGCTAGCTCTGTAAAATGAATGTCAACTAAAAAGCTAACCTCGTATCGTGTAATCTGTCAATGTCCATGTTTTCACAGAGGTTTGCACGTTTTTGCCCGCCCTGATCAGGACTGCTGGAGCTGGGTTTTTACGGCCGGCTGCCCTTCCTGACGCCAACCAAATAAATAATTATCGGCATGGGGTTAGCAGCTAGCGACACTTGTGTGTTTAACAGCCTTGTGGTAGATTCTAAGTAGTTAGGTCTAGGTAGAGTCTAGAATATGAATTCCATGACCATTCTCTCACAAGTAAGGTTTGACGATTAATTTTTATCAGGCTTTGTATCTGATCTGCCTTCACTTGTTTGTTGCAGGATACGATATACGAGAAGCTGCTCGGCGTCAGCTGTCATGACCCCGAAGCATTCGGTCGTCGCGACGCAATCGGCTTTCTCGCCAAGTCCTACTTGGACCACAAACGCCGTTTGTCCCCGCTCATCAGAGCGAGACTTCTCGACACAATGCGCGAGGCCACTCACGACCTTGACTGGGAGGTCAAGCTGCGGGCCGTCGCTTTCTGGGCGGGACACGTCGCGAGTGTGTTGTCCGCGGTGGATGAGGGGCGCGTGGTGGCGGGGGTGGAGGAGTTGTGTGAGGTGGGCGGTGTGGAGACGCTGCTGGGCGCTGCGCGGGACTGCGACACGGCGGTGCAGAGGGAGGCTCTCGTTGCGCTCATCAGACTCAGTGAGCGACTGCTTTACGTTGGAGCCGGCAAGGAGCCGGACTGTGTTGGAGCCGGCACGGAACCTGGCTGTATCAAAAAAGCCAGCACAGAGCTGGGCTTTATCGGGGCCAGCACGGAGCCAGGCTCTATCAGAGCTGGCATGAAGCCGTGCTGTGTCGGTGCTGGCACGGAGCCGGGCATGCAGGATTTAGCGAACGATATGCAGGTGTTAGTAAAGAATGGACATGAGTCGTCTGTTAATGATCTGTTTGCAATAAATGAACAGAATCTGATCAAGCAAGAACTGGCGCTAACGAATAATGAGCCGTTGTTAACAAACAATGAACCCCCGTTGTTAGTTGACAATGACCCATCGTCAATAAACTGCATTTCTTCAACTGTGGCAGAGTCGCCCATAGATCTGCCGGCTCTGCACTGCCTGGTCTCACAATCCTCTAAACTGCGGCTCATGCTAGCCGAGGCCGGCCTTCCCTCGCTATACGACCAGGCGACGGCTAGCACGGATCGGTACGCCAATAACCCCGAATCTCTGCTCGACGACATCATTGCCTCGTGCCCCCGCGATCCCCGGGGTGGGGGAGGGGTAATGGAAATGACGGACGATGAGGATGATGTCCCAGTCGCCGATTGCTACTGAGAGATGCGATGCCGAGGACAGAATAAGAGGACGGATTAATTCTCTCTAGGTTGCGCATGGATCTCAGATAAGCCGTGCACAAAAAAAATTTGCGCACGGTAATTTCGGTCATCAACTAATGGATTTTATAACGGAGCAGTTACTGATGAATGAGCAAACGGTGATTTTAAACATTATAGTGTACAACACAAAATTTTTGTTGCTTCTTGCTGTTATTTTTTGGCGGTTTTGCTTGCACTAAGTTTTCGCGTTTCTGGGGACTGCTTATTATACAGGGTGGTCCAAAAAAAAAGGATACACGATTGTCTTTCATGCATTACTATTACAATTTGTATCTGACAATGACCAAATTTCGCACAGATGAATAGCCATCTACTATCAACATTTGTGCCAAGTTTGATTGAATTATCTTTATTAGTTTCAAAGTTATGACTTGACTTACTTGACTTCATGTCTTGGTGAGGCAAGCGCCCGCTTAGACATCTTGGCTGCAGCCCTCCAGTTCTCCCAATCTGATGTTGTTCTGCACGCCTGTTCTATTGTCATCCCCACTCTCGCAGTCCTGTTTTATGTTGTCCATTCATCTCAAAGTTGTGAGCTTTTGAAAAATACTTGTCTGATGTTTCGGTGCAAAATGCAACAGATTGACGTTTTCATGAATATATACCACAACGTTTTTCTCATAATGATCAAATTTAACACACGCAAATAGACGTCAATTGTTAGTGTCATTCCCAAATTTTGTGAACTGTTGTATGGTTCCAAAGTTATGAACTTTTTTATTTTACTTATCATCGTCTTCACTTAGAATTTACTGTCGCTTTATTTACACATTCTTTGGCCAAAAAGTGCAGATTTTCAATTTTTGCTATGTTTCTAAAGTCAGTTTTCTCACTTAGTCATCCTATTCATATAGGCAGTTTGAATCAGAATTGCTGCTTAGCCGCAATTATTGTATGATAGGCACTAGCGATTACCAGCCAATTTGTTGCATTTTGGCACCAGGATATCATACAAGCCTATTTCAAAAGCTTATAACTTCGGAACTAATGAACATAATTCACTCAAACTGGGCAAAAATATTGACAATAGATGGCTATTTTTAGCTGCGCTAAATTTGGTGAATGTTGGACAAAAATTGTCCTAGTTATGCATGAAAAACAATCGTTTATCGGTTTTTTTGGCCCACCCTGTATACACAGTTGCTCAAAGTGGCTCAAAAGGACCCAATGAACTTCTTCAATCGTCAATAACTACGGAACGCACCAAGCGTTGTCAATGAAATTTTTACCACATTAACTTTGATCATTACTTCAAATTATCAATTACACACACAGTATGACTAATTGATTATAGCCTATGTGAATTCATGAGTATGCAGACCTTTTATATACACCTTTAACTTAAGGAATTACAATTTCAAAAGTTACATTACATTGGCCATAGACTCCTAGCCTAGTAGGATCATGAATAAAATTCAACTTTGATACACTGCCATCTTTTAACAACACTGTTCAAAGCAGGAGCACCGCTACGGGGTGCAAATTCAAGACCGAAAATATTTCTGAGGTTGCAACGCTACCCCCATTAAAATGATATTTTTGCTTCCCAAGACCTTTAAAAAACATTACATACGATTTCTCACTTTTTTCGCTGGCGAAGCTATCTCCTCTTCATTATTCGAGAGGACCCATTGCTTCACTTGAATAAGGCAGGTCCAAAATTTTAAAACAATTTAGGTTAGGTTCACCACTGCACCACAGCGAGGCGCTGTGGTGCAGTGGTCAACACTAGAAGCACCGAAGCAGTCAATTTGACTGTTTTTGAAATTAAAACGCTCGCCATTTCTCTCCTATAGGGGAGGGGTGTCTGATATTTTTGGACATCTGCGAACTACTGCGTTCACGACCACCCACAAAATATCGGGCTGAGGGTGCTTATAATTTTTGAGATAGAGCACTTACAACCTAATAGTACCGAGGCAGTCAATGTGACTGCAGC
>JAQIWG010000378.1:0-35828 GCA_034695025.1 Chamaedrilus cognettii
CCTTGCACTCTCAGCGTTCCTAGCCTCCCTCTCAGCTTGTGCACCTCTACTGCTTCAGCTTCTCCCAGCAAGGTTGCTGGCTATACCTGACACTTCTCTCATCGACGCCCTCGACTGCTGGCACCTAGGCACTGATGCTGATACTCCGACAGACACTGCGACTCGGCTTCAGCGCGCTTGAGACGAGCCTCGATGCTTCACACACCTTTGCTTCGCTTCGCGACAATGCTGTGGTCTACAGTATTGATAACTTCTTTGATATAAAATAAAATAAACTGGATCAAATTTTTGCAAGACAAAAAATAGTAAAATGATAACATTGAAATTGATATAGGTAACAATCATCAATATTTAAATTTAACAAACTAGAAAAATTTGATTTGAGTAGAGCTCATTTAAAATAAATTGAGTCATAGCAAATACATTAACAATTTTCATAAAGTGAGAGTGATTTGTTATGTGACTTATGTCATTAGCTCAGAAGTCAGAAAAAATCCACGAGTGGTGTGATTCGAAAATGATGTCAAATTAAATATGAAAAGTCTTCAATTTTTGATCCTGAAAAATGACGATTTAAGCGTATAAAAAATAAACAAATAATTCAATTAAGTGGTCAAAAATTAGAAACACCAAAGATTCGTTCGTAATTCACTCTCTCGTGCGCGCCTGATTGTCCCCTCGTTGTCTCGACGTGGCCCCCTTCTATCATGGTGTGTCTAAGTTACTCGTGCGTCGCCTTCTGGAGCCTCTGCTGCTTAACAAGTAAGCTGGCAACCGCGCCCAAAGTGACACGTAAATCGAGCCGACAATCTGAATGCAGGTCGATAATTATTTTACTCCGTGACCAATCATTTATATACCTTCACTTTTTGGTCGATGTACTCCCCACGTTGTGGACGATATACTCCCAAGTTGTAGCCGATTTACTCCCTGGTTGACATACTGCCAAAAAATTAACTGGATGATATACCGTGCTCCCTGCATTAAATACGATTGACCAGGGAGTTTAAAAACGAGATACCGAGAATATTAGTAGTATTTGTCATTACGGCTGTTACTGTAGAATAGGTTGAACCTGTACCGTACCGTGATAGTTAAGAATTTTAATTCATACTCTTTCAAATGTCATTTTAAAAACCGAAAACAGGAAATACAGGTATTTTAATTGTGGCCTAATTATTATTTTACGCCAGTTTTAAAGTGCCGTGGCTCTGATATAGGCCTAATACGATTCAAGAAAAATGTTTTAAGTTATATATTCAAGACGTAATGATATCTGTAAAATTATTTGCATTCCCTAAATTTATTTTTCAAAGCATCAGATTACTAGAAATCGCATTTTTACTTTGATCTCTGTAAATGTCATCTGAAGTCACATTAAGTAACCAACTAGTACACTAAGTGTTTCACTAATCTAGCAGCTGATTCACTTTTTTATTTTAAAAGACAAAAAATACACATTAATTATTGTTTACTAGATCCATAGAACTTTATTACTATTCTGCTTGGATGATATTTAGATGTTTGTGGGTGCATTTCCAGACCTCATGTGTGCGGGGGACGATTTCTCAGCTGTCGCCATGACACAGTCAGTGACGCATGATGTATTTGGATTCATTTTTTTATCAATTCTAGTTTAACTAGCTGTCATTGTTCGGCAATTGACCAATGTCAATTTGAATTTGGATGTTTAGTTTTGCATTTAGGGATTTTGCTTCTTTGATACATGTATGCGTGTCTTATGTTTAATAAATATCAAACAAGATTGGTGTAAACAAAGAATCAAAATCCCTGAAGTGTATGATTGATTTGCGTTGAGTGCGGTGCTATGATTGCTGTCAAGTTACTTACGTAGGTCAAATTATTTGGTTTGCTGTTGTAAGCATTGTGTAGGGGACAATTTGGTCGTAAATGTTGTTGATCGTTTTCAGAAAAGCCTCTGCTGGTCAGTCAGACCTGAGACAGGAAGTGGAATTACTTCAGCAAGCCGTTCACTCCCTCGAAAAGCTGTGAGCCGATCTCAGTTTTATAATTTTTATTATTATTTTTAGTCAACTCCAGCACATTGGGCCAAATCTGAGTGCTCCGCCATCCATGCTGTAGCTTTGACTCAAATTGAGGAGTTGAGGCCCTTTAAGGTTTGTTATCTCACTGGCTGATCGCCTGCGCAGTACAATATTAATAACTGGATTGAAAATGTATTGAGAAGAGAGGGTTGGTGGGAGAGATGTGATGGAGGAAAGAATGAAGGCAAAAGCGGACCGGGAAGGCCACGTATCAGGATTATAGACGATCTGCATAACAAGAAATTGTACGCACTATGCCGAAATTCTTCTTAAGAAGGAATCGTACCCAGAGATTCTTCTTAAGAAGGAATCGTACCCAAAGATTCTTCTTAAGAAGGAATCGTACGCAGAGATTCTTCATCACTTCCTACGATACCTTATCAAGCAAATCGTTTATTATGCCCAGGATCGCTAGGCTGAAAGGTTTGGATACCGAATACCTGCCATGTGGCAGTACACTGAACAGTTATTTATGTTGAATATCTTTTGATTTTAACATGAATTTGTTAGGTTTTTGGCCGACTGATCTATTGCAGTTTATGACAATTTTTGGTTGTTTTGTTTGCAGGCACAAAACTTATCCGGAAGTGAAATTTCTGTCATACAAGGATCGGAAGCGCATTTTGGTAATTGAATTTGTTTCTAAAAAAATATTTACCAATTACGCTGAATCGTCAGTCGCAGTATTATGTCATGCTCATTCTGTTTTGTTTTGAATGATTAGTATTTACAACATACCGTACTTGCAATGCTGAATGTTCTTATCAACAAGTATATTGTATTCCTATGCAATAAAGATTTTCAAAGCTGATTTACGTATGGCATTTCTATTAAAAGTTAATGATGGGTTCTGGTCAAAATTTGAGCAATTTTTTGTTTTTTTGGTAGTTTAGGGACCGTTTGTAGCACAAAGACTATACAGTCCGGTTCTGTGCAAGAGAGTCCACACAGAACCGCTCCCCCCTCGTTAGTCGCCTTTTACGACTTGCCCGGGGAGCTCTGGGCTGCAAGCCAATTCTTTGTTTCCCGGCTTGCAGTGAAATAAGCACACACACACAGTAATTAATTGAATATATGATGTCCTATTAAAATTTATGACTTGCGAAGAATTTGTATATGTATCATTTCTTGATTATCGGCCTATTTGGTCAGAATTTGGTGTATTCATACAGAATTTTAGCTTTTAAGGCTACATTGGATAATAATTTGTCGGACTCAGATCACGGGAGGGGCAGGGTTTGTGGGATCACATCTCGTCGACAAGCTGATGCTGCAAGGTCACGAGGTCACGGTCGCTGACAACTTCTTCACTGGTCGCAAGCGCAACGTGGAACACTGGATCGGGCACGAGAACTTTGAGCTGCTCAACCACGACATCGTCAACCCACTCTATGTCGAAGGTACGATATCCTTGTTGATTAAACTGCTTTATGTGACATCGTCAACCCGCTCTATGTTGAAGGTCTAGGTTGAAGGTATCTTTGTTGATTGAACTGATTCTTTGTTGAAAGTATGATATACTTTATTTTTTTATTTTTTTCATCATCTTTTTGCTTCACATACAGCACAACAGTGGCAGACAAACAATAGTTGACTTTATGCATGAAGCAATAAGGGCAGGCTGAGAGGGAACCGAGTTCCCTGAGGCAGCTGTAGACAGGTGTCCACGGCTACTAGACTGCCCTTATCGTTGCACAATTTAACAGTGTGGTTGCATGTTACGCGAACAACAACAAATAAATATAACAGAGAAAAATAAGCATGGCATACCACAGAAGCAAACTAGAAAATTTCGTAATGACACTCCAAATTATAATGAGAGTGTAGTGCAAGATGGTGCAACAAATACTCGTTTTTGCAAAAAAACAAAATCAAAGTCCAGATTATACGCCCTACATGAAAAATCATATAGGGTTTGCACTAATGTAAAAACTCAAAAAAAGCCTTATTCCTTGAGCGACTTAAATGTGATATCGTCAACCCACTCTATGTCAAAGATACGATATCCTTGCTCATTAACTGTCTTTTGTTGTTGTCTACTCTGTTAATGTCCATGTTTTCACACTGAGTTAGACGTTTGCACCCTGATGAGGACTGCTGGAGCTGAGTTTTTACTGCCGGATGCCCTTCCTGACGCGAATCAAATAAATTGTTATCTGGCACGGGTTAGCAGCTAGCGACACTTGCGTATTTAATTGCGCGTGATTGAAGGGTTAGTAAAGCATGGTTTCATAGTTGCTGACGCGGAGACTTGAACTGGATTCCCAGTCCGACGCCTTTACCCCTACACCACAGCACCCCACCCTGTAGTGCACCATCCTTGTTCACACTTACCATGCGTTTAGTTTATTTATATGTGTATCATTAGCACTGATTTATTTTCCGCTCTTGTGGCAAATAAAAGATTAGTATAAGCAAGCTAGATGTGAGTAATCTAGTATTTCTTCTTCAAGCTCTGAATGCATTAAAGCTCTTATAGCAACGTCTCGCAGTCAATGTTACACGTTTTTTGTTGCTTGTCGACAGTCCATCAGATCTACCTTCTAGCCTCGCCTGCCTCTTCCCCCACTACATATACTACCCCATCAAGATGCTTTGTCTTAGGGACCCTTGTGTTCTGTTGTTGTCGACAGTCGATCAGATCTACCATCTAGCCTCGCCTGCCTCTCCCCCCCACTACATGTACAACCCCATCAAGACGCTCAAGACCAACAGCATTGGCACCATCAACATGCTCGGTTAGAGTTCTTTGAAGACTAATAGTGAGTTGCAGGAACAAGTGTTCAGATTATATATAAGCTGGTCAATCAGCGAGTGTTGATCATGACTAGATGTTGATTTTGTGATAGTTCAAACAGCTCTGGCAGGATTATGATCTCACCATTGACCTTGTGCGTAAACTTGAGAATATAGATTAATAAGCTCATTGATTTACGAATCATGGATTGAGTTTTGGATCTTAGATTATGTTTGGGATCATGGATAAGTTTTGAATCATGGATAATTTAGATTAGTGTTGGTATCAAACTACACTGAACTCTATTATAGATCTGGGGAAAAAATGCATGTGATTTTTGTATTTTGTTTTAGATTCATTTGTGTCTAGTTGTGACTGGTTCAAACTGTCTATAACTAGTTCTACTGGATGAAACTGGTTCTGATTGGTTCAGGGCTCGCGAAGCGTGTTCGGGCGACCATGCTGCTCGCTTCCACATCGGAAATATATGGCGGTGAGGTTGCTGACCTACTAACATATCAAACTTTTATGATTTGGAAGATCTACAACTTGGGAATACAGTCTTCACCAATCGTTGGAATGCGTTTGCCTGCGGCAGATTAGAGAAATAGTGATTTCTGCCTCGTTAACGTTTTGGAGAGTTTTTTCAAAAGAAGATTCGTCAGCATGATGGTTAATTCCGCATGATATTAATTAGTAAGTTAATTAAGTAACAATACCTAACCTCCTTTTTATCGTGTTATCTGCTAATGTCCATGTTTTCACACGGGTTTACACGTTTTTATCCGCCCTGATCAGGACTGCTGGAGCTGGATTTCTTGCGGCTGGATGCCCTACTTGACGCCAACCAAATAAATAATTATCTGGCACGGGGTTAGCAGCTAGCGATACTTGTGTGTTTGGCAGCCTTGCTGAAGGGCCTGTAACGCACGGTTTCATAGTTGCCAGCGCGGGGACTTGAACCCTGGTCCTCTGGACTCAAGAGTCCAACGCTTTGACTACTACACCACGGCTTCTTTCTATTTTCATTACATTTGTTACCGGTATCGAATTCGAGTAGCGTTTATACAACGCTGTGCCTTTGGCCGTCAAGAAATAGCATTTGGGATGATGATTTAATTTATTATTGCATTATATTCACCTGCATTCATTTAGATGCTGAATGCAGCCATGTGTAATATACTCGATTTGCACAGTGTTAAATCTTCTACGTGACGGCGCATAAATGCCGATTAACTTTTTCTGAACGCCGGCTGTACAGTGGCAGAGGCTTTTGGAATTAAATTTTTTTGCTGCAGACCCTGAGAAGCACCCCCAGCAGGAGGAGTACTGGGGGCATGTCAACCCCATCGGGCCGCGCGCCTGCTACGACGAGGGCAAGCGTGTCGCGGAAACCATGTGCTACGCCTACGAGAAACAGGTCACATCGATGGCTGGCCCGATTCAGTATCCAGCATTGATAGCACTACACGCAGTGCTGCGGACCGTTTTATTTTTATTTTGTGGCATAGTGATTGTAGGCTATGCTATGTAGAATATGGTCACACCTAGGGTCATACCGATGGCTGGCCCGATTCAATTTCAAGCATCAATCAAGCACTGCAGACCATGTTGAGCAATTGTACGGAGTGTTTAGTATACAATTCTATGTTTAACAAGTGATCAAGCTTTATTGTGAATCATTGCATCGTGCAATGCTTATACACGCATTTAACTGATTGCTGATAGATCACTTTGGACGGAGCATCATATTTGATAGATTCCCGTATTGGCATATTTCATAGTTTTGAATTACGATTGTAGTGGCTTTTTTATATACATGAATTTAAAATTGTTTTCAAATTTTTTTTATTTTACATTAGTTTAATCAACGTTTTCGTGTCCATTCTAATGCGTTACAGGAAAGCCTGTAAAGCCATGTCCATGTCAAAGGTTAGAGGCTTATACTGGGGGGCGGGTTTTTCTGACCGGATGCCCTTCCTGTCGCCCGCCAAAATTCTAGATAACATTGGACGATGATTAGCAGCTAGCAACACTTGTGTGTTTAACAGCCTTGCTGAAGGGCCTGTAATGCATGGCGTCATAGTTGCCGGTGCGGAAACTTGAACCCTAGTCTCTAGATTCTTTGTCCGACGCCTTAACTACTACACCACTGCATGGTGTAAAACTCGATGTGACACTCGCTAAATAAAATAAATAAAATTTAAAATCTGATAAGTAATGACGTGCGTGTGCTGTGCGTAGGAGGGGGTGCAGATCCGAGTCGCACGAATCTTTAACACGTTTGGGCCGCGCATGCACATGAACGACGGGCGAGTTGTGAGCAACTTCATCCTCCAGGCCCTCCAGAACCAACCAATCACGGCAAGGCTTGCTTTCTAACTGACCAATCATGGCTAAGCTATATTTTGCAGTTAACGAATCACAACGAGGCTTTCTTGCAACCAATGTGTTCAGAGCATTTTCTTCTTTAAAACAATTATTCCCTGAAGATTAACGATGATCGACCACGCGTGATGGCACTGTAGGCTGTGTAGTTGTACGACAGCTGCATAATCGTGCACGTATGTGTGTGGTTGTACGACAGCTGCTTGATGGCATATGTGTGTAGCTGGACAACATCTGTGTGATGGCACGTATGTGTAGTTGTACGACAGCTGCGTGGTGGCGTGTGTGTGTTGCCGTACGACAGCTGTGTTATTGCGCGCGCGTGTGTGTAGTTGTACGGCAGCGAGACCCACACGCGCTCCTTCCAGTACGTGACGTATCTGTGCGTAGTTGTACGACAGCTGTGTGGTGGCGTGTGTGGTGGCGTGTGTGCGTGGTTGTACAACAGCTGCATAATCGCGCGCGCTTTTGTGTAGTTGTACGGCAGCGGGACCCAGACACGCTCCTTCCAGTACGTGACTGACCTTGTCGACGGCCTCGTCGCGCTCATGAACAGCAACTACACGCGCCCGGTCAACATCGGCAATCCAGAGGAACACACGATACATGACTTCGCCAAGATCATCAAGAACCTCGTCGGTGGGAATCACGTGGATCGTAGAGTTCACTCTCTCTCTTTTTCTACGTTGATTGTACAAGTTTGGTTTAATTTTTGTTTTATTAAGTTCTTTTGTTTTATGTAGTACGCTTTTGATTTATTTTAATTTTGCGAATTTACCTTAGCTTAGGAGACAATTTAACGGAACTGCCATTCAAAAAACTCGCAATATGTTTATAAAGTAGAAATCAAAGCATATTTATTTTGACAAGAAATGAAGTTCATTTAAATTCAGTGTCAAGCGAAATAATTTTGCTCGAAATCAATGACGTCATGTTAATTTAATGACATCGTTTATTAATTTGACGGTATCAAACAAAAGCTTCTTTGAATGGCAGTTATGAGCTGCTGTTAAATTGTCTTCTACGCTAAGGTAAAGGTGAAGGTGGGAACAAAGGTACGTCTATAAAATCCACCGTAAGTAACTAACTGTACATTGTTGTTGGCTGTAGGCGGGACCGGGGAAATTGTGTTCAAGCCGGCCGTTGAGGACGATCCGCAGAAACGCAAACCGGATATTTCTCGAGCCGAGAAGTACATTGGCTGGAAGCCAAAGGTACTGTTGTTTGATGGCCAAACAGTCTCTGTTTTATATAAATATGATGAAGACATTGATGACGTCACCAATGCTGCTTTGTTGTGGTTTGGTGAAAATAAAATTAATGAAACTAAATTTGTGCGTAGCACAAAGACTCATTGTGCAGTCCGGTTCTGTGCAAAAGAGCCGGCACAGAAGTGCTCCCCCTTCCTTAGTCGCCTTTTACGACTCGCCTGGGGAGCTTTGGACTGCAAGCCAATTCTGTTTCCCGGCCTGCAGGGGGTCACCAAAGCTGTGCAGTTTGCATATCTCCCCATTGCCAGTTTTCTTCAAATGTTTCGTTATCGCTGCTGTATTGAAATACTCTTTTGAAATTTATTGCAGTGGGAATGCTGCTGCGACTGACGTTGCTTTGGTTGTTGACTTTTTCGGCCTTACGACTTGTACTAAATTGCCTCAGGCCTTATTACTAAGTTGAATATCATCTTAATCCCTAGTTGGATATTTTAGTTAAAATGCATTTTGTGGCTTTGCGGTTTGAGACTTTGCGTCCATGGGTCATATCTAGAAGGCATTTCTAGCGATTTGCGTATATAGGTAAGGAATACAAGGTTTATGAAAAAGGTGTTTAAGTGTACAAGATTTAACCCCTAGTCTGATATTTTAGTTAAAATGCATTAGAAAGATGGCGCTATTTTGAAGCGTTTTTCATCTTTTTCTTCTCTATAATACAGCAAACCAAGGTGGTATTAAGAACTAAGCTGCGTTCTAGGGCGTGACGAACACTTTGCTGCATTTCATGTGTGTATCAAACTCGCTTTTGCTCCAGAATGTAATCAGCTTTTCACTAAATGTCAAATAATAATTAGTGAATTTAGTATGATAAAATAATTGATTTGATTGATATGATTATTATTTTAGACGTCTATTGTTTTGACAAGTAAGTGTTAGTACAGGTTGGATGTTTTTTTGGTGCTGGGGCTTTTTGCAGCAGGATGCTAACCGGATTGGTAACCAGATGCCCTTGTTGACGCCAACCAGAATAATATATTATCCGGTAGCGTCTTGGTTAACAGCTAGCTCACTTGGATGTTTAATTGCCTTGCTGAAGGGCTTGTAACGCAACAGTTTCTTAGTTGGCGTTGATGAGACGTGAAACCCGGTCTCAGGACTTCTTGTTGCAACACCATAACTTATAAGTGTCGGCGCTGTGTTGTAAAGGTATCAATCTTGGTTGGTATCAACAAGCGGTGCTGTGTTGTAAAGGTACCGATGTTGGTTGGTATCAACAAGACGATCGAGTATTTTCGCAACGAGCTACAGCGCAGGCGACACAGCGAACGCAACCGATGGGTGCCTGGTGACGAATAGAAAGTTCTGATTGCCCGGCGACAAGTGGACAGTTCTCTGTGCCCGGCGACAAGTGGACAGTTCTCTGTGCCCGGCTACTAATAGATGGTTCTGCTTACTCACTTCTTTTTCACTTTTATGTCTCCAGCACAAAACTAAAGCCGGATTTTTCCATCAAGTGTTAAAATTTAATTCGAGGTCATGACGTCATCTCACCCAACCAGCGCACTGAAAGCCTGATCTACGATGAATGTAACGCTACGTCATTGGTTGCCAAGATCTAAATCTCTGATTTAAATTTTAATACTTGATTGATAACCGGGCCTAAGTAACAATAATCGCACTTACAGTACCAAGTAGCCAGGTCAAACTAAAGTGGATGTTGATAAGAAAAGACACTATGGCGTATTTAAATCCTGTGTGCAGTAAGAATAAGGTAAATAAATTCCTTAGTAAAATAATGACATGTATGACAGGTCTGGTACAGGGTGTCATCTACTACATGAGTTCTTCTCTCCATTCGCGTACACTGGGTCAATTTAAGCTTTTTGTCAATTTATGTGACATTTAAAAGTTTGGATTGCGCGATGCCTGCTAGTTAGTAAAACCTCAATTTTATTAGCAATTTGGCTCTTAATTTAATTGTAATGATGAATATGAGCATAAGCGATCTATCAAATCGATCGCTAATAAAGAAGGGCATTTTCCTATCAGTAAAATTAACTGATAATTTCCATGACAAGATCCGATGCCTTAATGATCAAGATTATTAAGGCTATTTCAAGGCTATTCATGTATTATTTGCAAAGAATTTCTTAATGAAGAAGTAAATATAGGCAAAGGGTCACTGGATTTGTTACATAAATTCAAAGGTCACTGGATAATTTGTTACATAAATTCAGAAGTCAGTGGATTTGTTACATAAATTCAATGCTTAGACGATACCTTGTATATGCGCCATGACAATGAAATCTGACAATCGCATGCCGTCTATTCGTGCCGTCTATTTAGGCCCTAGAATTTGCATGTGAAACTATCAGGAATTTTTTTTATTAATAGATAATCTGGAAACTTCTACAGCGTACGCAATCGTTGGACATGTTGGAGCTTGTTCCAATTCTTTTAGCCATCTCTATTTTTTGCATGTTGTCAGCTGAGTTGTGGGTATATATACTGTGCAGGGATTGCTCATCAGTTATTGCTGGTACATGATACTGGTATGTGCCAGCAGTAACCGATATATTACTGGTGTATTTGCTGGTTTAATATTTCTGGAGCCTCATTCAGGATGCGATATTATGACAATCTTAGTCTTAAGATTGTCTTAAGAGTATCTTATGAAAATCTTATCTTTTTTATTGGAAACTCTGCACAGTCGCGTTCTAATCGAATGGTGACGTCACAAGGTCAGATTGGATTTTATTTGTTTTAAATTCCAGTTAGGATAAAATTTAAGAAAGTCTTAAGAAATGTACATGAATGAGGCCCCCGGTGTATTGCTACGGCCGCGGTGTATAATATAGCATTATGACAGTATGTGTGAGAACATGAGAAAAGTTAAGGATCATTATTTGGGGTTATTTGTTTTGCAGCGTAGGATGTCAATATTGGTTTTCGAGCACACGTATGTTTTGAAAAAAAAATTGTGCATTACTTAGATCTCCGATGACGTCCTTGGCCGCAGAAACAGGCTCTAAACTATTATTGCTATTAGTAGTAACTATGAAGTAGCTAGCAACAGTAACTGGAGAGTCTTGCTTGTTGTGTCCTGTGATATTTCTGCCTCAATGATGCTATTACCATGTTAGCCGCCGATCATATGAAAAGTGTTCCCGATCATTACCGTTCTGATGTCGTTAAAAACTTAAAAAATTAGAGTTAACCTATTGCAGGCGAAGCGTTGTGGCGAGTTGTCTAAGCCGTGGACTTCTGATTGCGAGTGTGGCAGAGAGTCAGTTCGAACCCCGGCCGCGGCAAAAGATTTGGAGTCACTTCGTGCACCCTTGGCAAAGGTGCTTAATTTTGTCAGCCCTGCAAATAATCATCCATTAGGGTGGAGTGCAGTAGAGAAGTTGAAGTTTAAGTTGAACCTTAGTTGAAATGGCTACTTTGTTTTGATCTCGATGATCTATCACACTTTTACTTCTTCCATTTTTCTTCTTCTATTCTTTATCTTTTGCTCTTTCTGCTTCTTCTGTTTTTCGTTTTCTTTTACTATTCATCTTTCGCTGTTCGTATTTCTTTTGTTTTTCTTCATATTCTGTTCTTCATCTTTCGCTGTTTATACTTTTTCTGTTTTTCTTTAACTTCCGTTTTTCATTTCTCTGTTTTTACCGCAGAAAATACGGTGGGGGGTTTGTACTCCCATTAATACATAGTCGTACTGTGGATTTGTGCTCCAAATTTGTGCTCCAAATTTGTGCTCCAAATTTGTGCTCCAAATTTGTGCTCCAAATTTGTGCTCCAAATTTGTACTCCAACTTTGTGCTAAAAGCATCGTATCTGTTGTTAATTGCTGCGATATGGCGTTCAAATACTCATACATTCCTATGACGCCTGGCGTAATTTTAAAGCTGTAATGATGTGCTCAAATAATGCAGGCCGGGTCTTGCGATTCGGGTTTTGTTTCATTTATGAGACATAATAATTATATTTTCAATTATTTTGCAAACGGAAAGGGCTGTGGCTTTGAGTGTTGTTCGGTAAAAGAACTGAGAAACATTAAAGAATATGAAAGGACTATGATGAATGCTACTATAAATATTTGAGAGTGGAGTTGTACGCAGAATGTGCTGTTGGAATATGGAATGTGCAAGTGCAATTGTAAATGTGATTTGTGTGTGCAGTTGCAAATTAGGAAATATGCAGTATGAAATTCAGGGGTAAAGAAAGAAAGTAATATTTGACGAAAAAAATTGGCAGCACCCCTCCCCCCCTCGTCGCTCGTGAATTCTGCACAAAAAGGAAAGAGGAAACAGTGCCCTCCCCCCCCACTCACGATTTATTAAGGTGAACTGTTTAATTTTTTTACATTATACAAAATATACAGTTGTTCAATTTCCTTTAAATATTTTCTGGTGTTTGAGCCTTATTATGAGTTAATGTGACTAAGTGATGACGCGAAAATCAGTAGCCTTGTGCTTTTTTGCGTTATTCAGTATAATTTCTCAGCAAAAATTATCCAGGCCCAGTGGTACCCTCAATTGTAATTGTTCATTTAATGGTTTGAATTTAAAGCCAGTTTCACCATTCGGTATCGTTGTTTGAGAGTGTTGTTACGGTCTTTATATTGTGTGCTTTATATTGTGTGATCTGTGAAAGTAAATAGCTGTGCAGTGGGTAAGGCAGGGCGTCGCGGCGTCAATGACATCATATTCTTTGATACAAACGACAGAAAAATCATACCCCGGCGCCTCTAGATGCTTGGTTCCAAGGATCTCGGCGTCCCTGTAATTGCATTAAGATGTATTGGTATGTTAGTACACGCATGGCTGCGACACCAGAAAATGAAGACCCTGGCGTCCCGAGACGACAAAGCCTCTGGTCTTGAAGTCAAGGTCTTGGTCAAGAAAATAAAAGCTTAACGGAAGCCCTGGTATAAGATGTTTTAATTTCAGACGGAATTGTTGAGAAGATGATGTAGCCTTGATTTGTAATTTAAACTGCACCGCACCGATTGGCGACTTTCCTGTAATATTAAGGTTCACCGCCATGAACGTTAGCATACGAGATGAGCCAGAAACTGAATTGAACAATTTCAGCGAACGCTAAGGCTGGATTTCATAGACGCATCTTCGTTTTGTCCCTTGACTTCTGCCTTGCTCTAGAAAGATATCTGAACGTAGCTCACAGTAATGTCATTCAAAAAATGCTGTTGTTTGGATGGCGAATTAGAGCAAATATGTTGTATATGAATGCAGAATTTTTATGTGAAATTAAATTAGGGTCATTGAAAAATTATTAACTGCAAGCCTAACTAAGTTTTTTCGAATAACAATTATGGCGATATCGTGAAATTGTCATCCTAGGCCAAGGTGGAAGTTGAGTTAAAAACAGAGGTACGTCTATGGAACCCAGCCTTAGTGCATCTGTTTTACCACTTTCGCACCATTATGGAGTCGTCATAGTCATTTGAAACTGATTTGTAATTATTAGGTACAAACTGTTACCATTGCAGGCCAATTGTGTCTAGGCTACTATTAGTTGGGTTATTTTTAGGTTGAGTTGTTTGTGATGTAAAACATTCTTACGAAAAAATGTGATGCATGAGATAAAATTGTGAAAATTTACTTCATATTTTGCGTGTGTGCTGATTTTTAAGATTCTGTACATAGTGAATTGAAAGTTAAAATCTGCTCTTTACCTCTGTACACAATCGTTGTTGAGATTGAAACTGTTAAAAATTAGTTTTAAGTTTTGTTGCTTGTATGAAACTTATTGCCGCTATGGTTTAAAACTCAAAAATTATCACCATTATTGTAACCCAGATAGTCCCACTTAAATTTATATTATTTTATTTTAGTTATTTTTATTGTTATTATGCTATTTTGGTCTGATTTACAATATAGGTTACTGGGCAAATGGTTTGATTTTGTGCTTTTATGTCGGTTGGATGTAGGTGACACTTTTTTGTATCTTTCTGTAATAAAACATTGCATCGAAAATTTTGAATTGAGTTTAGTTGTTAACGAATTATGGCTCGCAGGTAATACAATAAGTGACTGTCAGACGATGCCCTTGAAAAACAAGAATCTTGTTTTCGAAAGCTTGCTTTTCACAAACTAGTTTCTCAAACACTAGTATTACAAAATTGTTGTCTGGCAGCTCAAATCGAAATTTTAATCGGTTCGATTTCAGTGTGCCAAAAGTTCATTTCGCCGAAGGCTTTTTAAAAAAAGGCTTAAAACGGGCTCGCACTGGAGGAGCTAAACTCCCACCTCTATTTTCAACCTGCCCTCCAGGGGTCCCAAGAAAATGGCACTTAGGGGTTCGAGTTTCGGCCCTCTGCAACTTTTCCAGTCTGTTATTTTAGGCCCCCACTACAGTGTTCCAATACCCCCAACTCACTTTTTATGAGTGGCAATACTGCCGCAGTTTAAAGTTTTCTGAAATAAAATGATTTTATTTACAAATTAGATTTTAAATTGCTCAGTTTGATGAGGCCACATTTCTACATGCCTAACTGTATTTTCTGTTTCCATTTCTGACTACAAGCATTGCAGTTGGCAACGGTACTGCAGGTCCGCATTTTTTTTGCATATTGTTTCCCTGGATTGTTCTGTTGCTATAGATACCATAACAGATACAGTAGTTGTTACCCCTATACCTACATGTAGATTTAAAATTGATGTACTTGATTTAATTGAAGTAGTATATGCCGTATGTTATTATTAGAGCTATTAGTATAGAATTATAGAAAATATATTTGCATGACAAATTTTTGGTGCGTTACCTAGCCTACATAATTATAGTTATACCTAGGGGTAACTGCTGTATCTGTAATGGCATTTATATCAACAGAACAATCCAGGGCCATGCGATCGTAAAATTTTGGATTGTCGCAGCAACATTAGCCTGCTAATATTAATGCTGCCTTGGGCCCTTTTTTGAAAGACTGAAACTTCACTGGTTAAAACTGAGGTATTTTATACTTAAATTTTACTCAATCATTCAGTTTGAGTACCGGTACCCCCTCAAATTTTGTACCATATCAATGATATTATTACAAAATAGTTGTTTGTTTGAGCTTCAGCCCCTCTTCCAGCCAGAATGTCGTTCATGCCGGCGCTGCGGACCAGCCTATCGTTTTCTGGGTGCGGTTTTCTCGGTATCTACCACCTGGGGGTCGCGAGGTCGTTGGCCCGGAGCGGCAGGAGGCTGCTGCTCAATGTTCAACGCTACGCAGGGGCGTCGGCGGGGGCACTGGTGGCGTCCATCCTGGCCATTCTTGGCAACGACGTTTCCCGGCTTGAGGTCAGACTGGCGATGATCCTTAAACTTTGGCCATAATCTTTGTCTAGTCTATTTTTCTTCATGCAAGCGAGACGCTGTGGTGGCTTTAAGGCGTTCGGACAAGTTCCCGGCGCTACAACTACGAAACCATACGTTACAAGCCCTTCAGCAAGGCTGTAAAGCACACAAGTGCTACTAGCTTATAATCCAGGATAATTTTTTATTCTTGTGGATAACACAAAAGGCATCCAGCTGTAGGAGCCCATCTATAATATAAACGTCAAACCTGTGTTGACACAGACACGGCGTTGCAGGCTTGCCTGTAACGCACGTAATAGAATGGACGTTAAAAACGATGATTATTATAAAAATTATTATACATTGTCATTTATTGATTACTTAGGCCTACTGACTGGGCCTAAGTAATGACATGTAACTTAGCCCTATCTCCAGGAGTGTGCTGAGTTCTGCATTGCCCTCGCGCACGCGACCAGGCAGCGCCGCCTGGGCGTCTTCTCCCCCGGGCGCAGCCTCCTCGACCCTCTCGAGGCATTCCTGCAGCGCATGCTGCCCCCCGACGCGCACCTCACTGCCAATGACAGACTGTACGTGTCGGTCACCGACAGCGAGAGCAAGCGCAATGAGATCGTGTCGACGTACGCGTCGCGCGATGAACTCATCAAGGTGGTTTATTTTGGTTTTTTGTAGTTTTGTGGGTAGTGCAAGACTACTTGTAAAACGTGGCATTTTCGCGTGCATGTCATTTTGGCGAATTTCGCGAATTGGTAAAACTCTAAAAAATTAAACACACGAAAATAATGCTGCATAAGCTATTTATAGTGGGAAGTTTTCAAAAGTGCGAAGATTAAATGCAGCACAAGTAAATGCAGCTAAATTTTTAAGAGGCAAAAGTGCCAAAATAATATGTCAAAAATATTTCATGTTTTATAGCATACCGTCCGGTTTTGTGCAAGAGAGCCGACACAGATCCACTGCCCCTTGTGTAGTTGTCTTTTACGCTTATTTCCTACTTCAGATGCTCATCGACACCGACGGACTGTTTATGTTGGTGACCGACAGCGACATACAGCTATATCTAGGTGCGACGAGATCGTGTTGACGTATGTGTCGCGTGATGAGCTCATCAAGGTAGAACTTTGTTAGGGACTGCAGAAAAGTGCGGCAACATTTTAGAGTATTTTGTGAATTTCAGCAACTTTGGCATTTTTGATCAATATCGCGATTTGCCATATTGTTTAAGGGTGCCATCAAGTCTTGGTCATCCTTTAGCTTGTGGTATATTCACACGTGTGTTATACGCGTGATCGAAATGATTGCCAGCAAATTTCTAAATACTTAGACTGTAGGCCTAAGCATTTAAATTCATTTGTTTGAGCATGAATGATGTAAATTAATATAATCTAATCGTTTGATTGACTGGTTGTGGTGCGTGCAGTACCTGCTAGCAACAAGCTGCATTCCGCGCGTCACGGCCTCCAAGTGCATCTCCATCAATGGCAGGGTGAGTTCGACCGGGATTAATGGCTGATTGGATGAATGTCTGTTGACATCATGATCATTGATTTACCGGTTATAGTGAACAAACCGCTCATAGATCAAACTTCACACGTGATCAAATAAGATCAATATCTTATGGAGAAATCAATGCGCGTTGATACAGTTCACGATGAGTTTTTTGAGGTTTTATTTTTTGCATTTTTGATTGAGGGTCTCTTGATTTTTCAATTATTTTCTTAAGAGTATATTTTGAAACCGTTTTTCAGTCAAATGTTCCAGAGCTTTGCAACATTATGATTGTTGTTTAATGTTCAAGTATCCTTATCTGAAAGAACCTTATTCATTGAACTCACAGAATGCAGTTATAAAATTTAGCGATTCTTTCGATCATGCACTAGTATGGGAAAATTTTCCAGGTAGCTTACCCGCGACTCGATGCACGTAAGACCTTAAATTTAACTCCTCGACACTAGCAATAGCACGCGAATTCATATTTGTCATGTTAGTGCGTGATGGAAAGGATTGCCTGAAATTTGGTAGAGAACAATGGACTATTTTTATCTGAAACTGAAAATTTTCACTATTGCGATAACGCTAAGGATGGGAGTGCTTATATCGCAGACTTACTACGACGGTGGTTTCACCAACAACCTCCCGGTATTCGAGGACGGTCGAACGATTCTTGTGTCCCCTTTCTCCGGCGGCCAGGACATCTGCCCCGCCGATGACTTTCGCCCTTCTACCCCCCGTAGTTACTCCCACACGGTCGCCCCCTACGATTGTCCGCCCACGGAAAGCGGCATCGGGGAATTCCGCAGTGGATCTGGGGAATTTTGCAGCGGATCTGGGGAATTCTGTGGAGGATCTGGGGAATCCCGCAGCGGATCTGGAGAATTCCGCGGTGGATTTGGGAAATTCCGTGATGGCCACGCGTACTACATACGATTGAACGCGCAGGATTTTCGCGTCAATCTGCGCAACGCGCTGCGCGGCGTGCACACCTTTGCGCCGCCGTCCGAAGCAAAGATGCGCTGGTACTACGAGCGCGGCACCCTGGACGCCGACAGGTTTCTGCGCCACGAGAAATACTACGACAGTTCCTTGGTGACGATGGGACGAGTTTTGTCGGCCGAGGGCGGTCCCGTTACTTTGGTTGGTGAAAGCGGAGCCCCAGAAAAGGTCGTTTTGAGGAAGGGAGTTTCGGAAAACGGAATGTCTGCAAAGAAAATTTCCAGTATTGCTGTCGGGGGAGGTGTGGTTGCTGATGAACGCAGTATGCCGATTGTCTCAAAGCGGGTTGGCTGAGAGGTCAGTGGGTTTTAGTTTTTAGGACAGTTATGTAGTTTGAGTGGAGACTGTCATTCAATTGATGAGATCAGATCTCTCTATATGTTTCCTTTCACGTTGTCATATATTGGTCTTCGTTTAATTTTTGAGCTTCCAGAGGATATTTGTACAGCTGTTGACTGGTATTATTGCCCGAATTACTCGCTATTTATTGTGCTTCTTGGCAGACTTGGAGTAGCCAAACTTTCTTGGCGGCAGGTTTTTATTTTCTGGGTCTAAATGCCCAGATAGAGATATTTATAAAAGCAGATACGACTCGCTGTGCTTTATTGAAGTTTGTTTTCACATGATCGCTCTGTCTCGATGCATCTGGTTAAAAAAGTCATAAATATTATATCAACCTGTGCAGATGCTGTAAAAGACGAGCTGCATAAGTGTAAAACATGAAATTTTCACAAATTTCGCAAATTGGCAAAACTCGCGAAAATTGCATGCAGCAAATATAAAGCTGTATAAGCAGTATATAATGGGATGTCCTCAGAAACGCGAAAATTGAGTGCACAGCTAGATTTCTGTGAGGCAAAAATGCGAAAATTACATGCAGCTAAATATTTTTTTGGACAGTATTACATTTGTGGCATGAACGGAGAGTTTAACAATGAATACTGGTTAATGCTAAACCAAAAGTATCGTATATCAACTGTGACACTATGCGAAGAAGATGAACAGGACTCTGCTGGTAACACCGGCCCCTGTCGAGGCTAAAATGTTTATGAGAGACGTCGAACCATCTTGATTATGGTCTTTCTAATATGAAGAACAATGTTCAACATTGTGCCAGAGTGCACTGATGCGTAATTGCTTAATTGCACGATCATACCTGACGTTATTTGGACCAATTGCGTGTCAGGCAAGTGGCATTTTGTTGCGGCAATTGCGTGTCAGGCACGTGGCATTTTGTTGCGGATTATGAAGCTGTTTGGAGCATTCATTGCTTTTCACTCTTTACACATGCTCCCTGGCTATTGGTGTTTGTTGTCGTTAATCTACTAAATGTTTGCTTTAATGCGAGTTTTATATTTATGGCTTCCAGTTGTCGAGATTAGGCGCTGTTCTTCTTTCTGTTCTTTTAGTAGCGCAGCAATAAATTTAAGACTTGTACTCGAAGCCAAAAGTATTACATTAAAACTGAAATTCTGTGCGTAAGAAATTCGAATTGTGTTGAAATGATGTTTGGAGTGACTTTTTGTAATTTGTCATATTTCGTACTAAAATTATGTTTTGCATGAATTTTCTGTATTTTGTCATATTTTTTACAACTATTTGTGAAACTGCTGACTTTTGCTGAACCATTTTTAATCATGCTATAGCATTTTTAAAGGTTTTTTTTGTTATTTTAGTTTTTCGTGTATATCAGGTTCTCTGTTTGCTATATAAGCATTAAGCATGTTAATATATCACCTTTGAATTTAATTTTTGCGATTTTTTGAAAGTCGCTAAATTCACTAGCCATTGATTGGCACGCTATTGTAAAGCAATTGTTTTTTAAATACAAATTTTTAATATTTTTATCGCTCTTAGTTGAGGCGTAGCAGTCGATTGCTAATTATTTTTAAGTACTGTTTGTTGTCTGTCTAATTCTGTGCTTGTCCAGATATAAGATGAGATTAATGACAGTAATTATATTTGAAGTGCCTTTGGCCTAGACATTGGGCTTCGTAGCGGATCGGATAAAGTAATTTTTTGTACATTATACTGTGGTTGTAACATTTAACATGAGATTTATACTGTACACAAGGCTTTTGTACCGTAACAGATATATCTTACGTACCGGTACCTGTGTATTTGACTGATATAAGAAGGTTATTGATGCGTATACAGATACAGAAGGCATGCTCAGATATTTAAGTAATAAGCTGCATATAAGTTCTATATGAAAATTTTCTGTTGCGATATTCTAGTTCCTTGTAAATGTTGTTGTTTTCTGTGCTATTGTTGTTAATGGTTAATTTTGCATTATTTTGTGTTTATTTCGTTGGTGGTTGCTGGTTAGATTATTATATACCAAGAACTTGCTGGTTTCTAGTGATATTTTGTTCTGGTCTTAGTCTCACTTAAACTGCCCATCTTCGTTGTCGCATGCTTATCAATGCAACTGAGCCTTGAACAAATAATTGTATGTATATTTTTGTACCGTGCGCACTGCTAAAAGTCCTCCTGTAAGGTGGAGTGCAGTAGTTAAGTTGAACTTGATAAAACTGCTGCCATCTGAAGTTATTTGAAGTTATTTGAAGTTATTTGAAGTTATTTGAAGTTATTTGAAGTTATTTGAAGTTATTTGGTTGATTTTTATTGCGTTTTTCTTCAGCTTGTTGGTTACCGTACAGTGTTTGTTTGATGTTTGTGTTAAGCAATTGAGATTATTAAGCATTGTGTGATTTTGCATTATCCTCACATGGGCTGCCTTTGTATGAAATTATTTGACTTGAGAAATTGAGCATCAACATATTCTTTTGTTGTTTCATATTCTGCTCATATTTGCTATAGTAATTAAAATATACAGTAGTAGTAATGCGAATGAATGGTCTATGTTTATGTTATGTAGTTCATAATTACCTTCATCTTGGCAGTGAATGCGTATTTAAGGCCTTAACAGTTGGCCAAATTAGATAACTGTATTTTGGTATTTATGTCACATCTTGGGACATTTTCATTATGACACGAATTTTTAAAAAATTCTTAAGAAACTATAGATTTAGTTAATTATTGTATAATGTGAAAAACAGAAAACAGTGTTTGTTTTACTAAAAATCTCAGAAAAATTAATAGTAAGAATCATTCATTCGCAGTACTCGATTTTCTATTCTCTGATATTTGCGAACGTAGAGGTCTATGAACATTTGATTTTATTTACATGCTATATACGACAATGCTCTCTCTCGTTATAATTGAGTGTGTGAAAACGTAGTCAACTGTCGCTGTGGTATTGAGATCAGCTGATGAATAAGTGGTAGCCACATGATCAGTTATTTTTTTTACCCGGTTTTTTTTCATGATCAGTTATTTTTAGGCTACTTGATTGATCTGTCAAGAACAGTGTAGAGCGCTACATTACAGTGGCATTGCAGTTTTATTTGAAAAAAAGTTATTAATTATGTCTTATCGTGTTTGATGTTTTGTTTGAAATAAAATCCAATTGAATTTGATGTGAAGAAAAGATCCATGTGATTTTTTTATGCTTTTGGCTGTTAACTCTTGGTTGCGCGCGTTTTTACGTTTTCATTAGCGAGATGGCGCCATTTCATGCTATTTATGGTTTTTTCACTATTAAACTGGTCCAGCGAGATGTTAAAATATTTAATCAAAACTTCTAGCTATACATAATTGTTCAATGATATATTGAATTCTTAATCTGAGATCAAGACTAACGCTGGATCAAGATTTTACTTTGTTGATTGGGTGAATGACGTCATGATTTTGGGTCACAATTTTGAAGATCGATTGAGCATCTGGGCATTAGAGATTTAGGAGCTGTCCAATGAGTTTTTTTTTTACTGAAATTTATTTAATCTATGCTTTCATTTTTTTCTTCTTTGTGTAAGAATTATAAAAATTATTTACTGCAGGCAAAAAAATTAGTTCTCTTGTGTTTAGAATATCGAACAGTATTTTGATCCCCTGTGTATAACTTTCAGGTGATCTTTTCGGCTTAAGCAGAAAAATATTTGAATGTGACGTCAGGCTTTTGCCTGCGCGTACGTCTAGGCCTAACGATAATTTTTGAAAATAGGCCTAGGCTCCGTCTGCATCTTATTTTCCTAGGTCAATGAAAATTCTAGGCTAGCAAATTCTGGCTGAACAAGCCTAAAATTAGACCTAGACACAAGAATAGTTCAAAATACTCGTCTTATTTTGACTCAAATCGACATAATTATTATTAGATTAGCCATGAATCGCGCTTTGATCCTGACGACTTCGCTGCAAGACGCACTGCTGACGCAGAGCGCCGAGCGGGTGCCATGGCTGTACCGCAGTCGCTTCACCAACTACGGGTCCTTCATGCACATGCGCCATCTCCACCGTTGGACCACCCTCATGACCGTAGGACACAATTGGCCAATGTGTGGCTTTAACGGCCAGCTGCCAAATAAAAATAAATTGAAGTATTCTGACAGCGACAAAGTCTTGACACAACTTTGTTTGACCTGGCCTAATTTAATGAAATTTAAGTTTTTATTGGTGTTCAATGTTTTGCTGCCAGCGGAAGCCATTTGGGCAAATTTTTGAAAACTTTTATTTACAAAAAATGCATGCTTCGGAAAATCACTCCCTAACGGTAAATTAGAGTTGATTAGTTTTAAAAAGCCATCGGCAATAGATATATCATGAATTTAATTGTTTTGTTTTCTTGGGAATGTAATTTGATTGCAGTTTATTAGCATTGTCACTGCTATATTATGCTTTATTTGAATATCTTGTATTATCACTCAATACGGATCTGTCTAATAATCTGTGATGGTCATAATTAAAATACGATATTGAGCCATTTAAAGCTGTGTTAAGGATATTCATGACATGGGTTTCATAGTGTTTTAAATTGTAAATTTTATTGCGATAATTCTTGGCTTAAAATTGTTTTTGGTTGAAGCCAATGCTTTTAATCGAGTCTCCTATACGTTTGCGTTAGGCCCAGCTGCATGCGCTGTGCAGTCAGCCCCTCTACCGACGATGCAGCACCATCGAGGCCATGATAGAGGAACTGGGCTTAAAGGTAGAATATAATATTGGTTCTTTCGAAAAAATCATTTCTATGTGATACATATGCCGCTTATTTCAATGATTTCATATATATATATATATATATATATATATATATATATTTTATATGTATATTTTATTTGCGAAATGTTTTGTAGTAGTTATAGTAGTGGTGAACATTTGATTGCATGCCAGCTCCTAGGAAACACGGATTCACATTGATAGCGAATAGTCAGTCTCGTCATCTAATAAATTTCCTTGTGCTGCGTAGGAGATGCACAGCGTGTTGCCGATACTGCTCGAGAGCATATTTGGATTTGGGTCGAGCTACCCCGGCTGGCTGCTGGGGCGCGCTGAGCGGGCGCAGCGCAACGACTTCAGAGATGCGCGCACCCTCCTCGCCCCCGGCGGACCCCTCCTCGACGTCGTCTACAAGCTGACGATGGACGCCCAGTGCCGATACGAGTTCCCCTTCAGCTGCCTTCCGGTATTTGTGAGATGTTTTTTCTGCTTTTCAAGTGTGATATCACGCATAAAAGTTACAATGATGACCCTGGGCACGCGTGCAATCAGCGGGTGATACAGGTTAATCGACTGTTGCAGGCGCTTGCACTCACAGGGACAAGGTCGGGGCTTCAGCACATTCGTAATACCGTGATTTAGCCGTAATACCGATACATTTTTTTAGCGGTAATACCGTAATTTAGTGGCAATACCATAATTTAGCCATAATACTGTAATTCTGTGTCTGCCTCAAGTGATTGATTGTAGTCCTATGACGTTTTTTAGTTTTTTAAATTTTACTCCTTTCGAGATTTGAGGCCGATAGTTTTCTATTTTTTGCAAGTTTGATCAAAGCACTTAGGCTTTAAAATCTTGCAGACGAATTAGTGATTGTCGCTACTGTTTTGCATCCAGTATGTGACACATGTCAGTTTGAGGGGATAGCTTGATTTGTACCGCTGCTATTGTTATGTATCCAGTATGCGACACAGTGTCAGTTTGAGGAGGGAGCCATTCCTGACTTCTACCTTGACAAACTACAGCTCGGTCCCACTGGAAAACCTTTCTCCGTCCTCCTCGGTACTGTCTTGTTCCGTAATTCGCGAATCAATGAATCAATTAATAGTCTACTTGTTGTTCATTGTGAATGACTTTTTTCTAAATTGCAAATTATGGCATGTGAAATTTAATTTCTCTTGATGAATTTTTTGCTTGTTAGCACTGTCAAAATGCTATCTGTGAGAAACGGTTAAGTTGTTGATAGATCGTTTTTTGCTTTAAGCAGGCCTTTAAAGTGAAGACCTGTGCATGTTTTAAATTTAAAATATGTAAGAGGCAATATCATACTTGAATTTTGTTTCTGGCGGAACCTAGTATCTAGCTCATGTGTGCGCTTTAAAAATGGTTTAGAAATATTTTTGTGCTGTTAATAGTAATAGAATTTAAGTATATTGAAGTATATATTGTTTGACGAGGTTTGTAAACTATTTGTTGCTTGTGTTATTTACGTTGTCGTACGTGCTAAACTGACAATGCTGACTTGTAGATGCATTCTCGTTCTACATGTTCCACTTTGCCTACTTCCTCGTCAACCCTCAAAACAGCAAGGTGACATCGACATTCTAATTCCCTTTTAGTGAACAGTTTGTTGTTTTAAGTTTAAAGTCATTTTAGCAATTGCTATGTCTATGCTGGCCTTCCAGGGACCACCCTGGACCCAATTCTCGCTGAAAATTAACAAGCGCAACCCTGCCTACAATTCTCCATATTATAAGCCCGGATTTTTTTTGCATATGGACAATTGGACACATATCATTTCATTGCGCTTGTATCGTGTTTTTATTTACTATTTATTTAATGCATAGAAACCGGAGCTTATTACTGAATTTCGTTACCGTAATCGTCGAGCTATTTTGATAATTAATTGAATGTAAGGATATTAAATATTTAAACATGATAAATATCTGTTGTCAGTTGTTCTACTGGGAGGTTCCGGCGAACTGCCTCTATCCCACCGTGGTCCAGGATTACCTGGAGTTCTTCCTGCCCCTCCAGTGCCCCAACCTGCCCCCCATGGCCCCCCCCATGACCTCCGGGTCATTACCCCCTCGTGGAAACACGTTCAGCGACTCGTACAGGTACAATCGTCGGTTCATTTCTGGTCAAGCCCCAAGTTGTAAATGAGATGTTAGGCCCCTGTTGTAATAATTGTTTATCTGCTTGAGGTATGTGCAGCTTTTAAGCAGTATAGAATGTTCAGTTATTATGAAAAATTTAACGCTGTCGATGAGGATAAATTTGCGAATACAAAACCATACCAGTCGTCGCCATCGTGAGTTAATGAATAAATGTTTCTTATGCATTCGCAAACATATCATGCAATTATGCGCTTGCACGCTGCGTATATAGTGGACATGCACATATATATTGAGATTGGATAGGTGGGTAAGTATTTTGTCATAAGGTGGACAGGGGAAATGCATTTTTTCTTTCGACCCTAGGTGTGGGTAACTCTGCAAATTGTTTTATGATATTCTATGATGGTCTGGCCAGCAGTTTTAATGAGTTGTTAAGAGTTCAAAGGGTATGGCAAAAACCAACATTTTTGGAGTTATTTTATGTGTTTATGGCCTCATATGCAAACATATACAAACATACAACCCTTTGCAATAGATTGTTAGATATTAATATACAAATAATATTTAAATCATAGTATATTGTTAATAATTTTTAACCATTAATTAACAATAATTATTGATATATATATTTTTTAATTGTATGCGCTTTAAGGGCACTTCTTTTTCACCATCAGGCATCAAGGGGGCTAACCGTCCCAGAGCAAAACGTTTGCACCAATTTTTACAAGTCGCTCGGGAACGCAGTTCCAAGGGCAGAAAAGAAGAAAAGATAATTAAGAATATGAAAATTATAATATTATAAAAATCAATAAAAAAATTTGGTATTTCTTTGCCCTCAGTACTGCTTTCCCGAGGGACTTCTAGAAATTAAGAATGATGATAAAATGATAGAAATATATTATTGTACCTCCCCCCAGACTGCCGGGTAGCGGTTTCTCCCCCGCCGGGCGAACCGGCTACATCTCGCCCCTGTTCAACTGCTCCCAGCCCACGACGCCCTGCGGGGGCCTCAGCCCCCCGCGCCAGAATCTCGCGTCGGGGACCCTCATGCAGGCCAACCCCCTGAACCTGTCGATGTCCGTCGCCGACCTGGCGCACGCCAAACGCGAGACCTGGCGCTCCGAGATCTGCCTCTGGGTGCGTAGTGTGACCAGATAGAAATGAGTCCTGTCTTTTAATCATTTTCAGATATCTTTTGTTTTGTTTTAGGCTACTAAGCTTACTATAGCAGTATACGAGGAAGTGTTGGCATGAGTTGAGGAAAATCTGCGCTACTGAACATCATTGTGCAGAGAAAGAAAAACTGGATTGGTCACGTAGTGAGAGGGGAGGGATTGATGAGAGAATACTGGAGGGAAGAATGGAGGGCAAGAGGACGAGGGGAAGAATGGAGGGCAAGAGGACGAGGGGAAGGAAGCTAGTGGGAATGATAGATGAGCTACTGGAAAGAAAATTGTATGGAAACATTAAGAGAATGGCGGTGGACCGTCATGTGGAGAGAGAGAGAGCAGTATTGAAATTTTATAAAGCTGGCATTCATCACTATCATCTAATATCATCGTTGGTAATTATTTTGAATCCAAGCTTGGTGTACGCGTGTATTCGGATAGCCTAGTTTAGCTAATGACTCAATAGGTTGAGTTGATATGATTACATGGCCTAATGTATAATTCTATTGCAGACGTTGCTTGGCCTCCAGGACTGAAGATTCTGCCAAGAATGCCCTATGACTGTGATGACCCAGAACTTGAGAGACCGTGTTGTGGTGCAGGTGATGGTGGAGTTCTGGCTGAACCAGGTGAACACTCGACAGGCGGACTGCTACCAGCCCAACGTCACGCAGAGCTTCTCGGTACTTTGTCCTTGCCGACACTTGTCTGCCTTTGGTGT
Organism: Chamaedrilus cognettii; assembly: GCA_034695025.1. Lineage (NCBI taxonomy): Eukaryota > Metazoa > Annelida > Clitellata > Enchytraeida > Enchytraeidae > Chamaedrilus > Chamaedrilus cognettii. Next base: position 27,284 of record JAQIWG010000378.1, read on the forward strand.
CAGAATGAACCGTAGCGAAAGTCGCAATTTTGCTTATCATAATGATGTAATTGCCGTAATCGTATTGCCCCGTGCAGGTCGGGGAACAAAGAATTGTCTTGCAGCCCATAGCGAGTCAAACCCCTCTGGGCGAGTCGTAAAAGGCGACTAAAGAAGGGGGAGCGATTCTGTGCCGGCTCTCTTGCACAGAACTGGTAGTCTTTGCGTTCGGCAGCACACTAGAGAGAGATCATCCGTAGCAGTTAAGTTCTGGTTCTATGTTAATGAACGGAGAAAAAAATTTAATTTATTCAAGTGCAACAGACAGGACAGTCAACAGGATTGATGTGGCGGAAAAAGTAATGCCTGGCGAAAAAGAAAATTGGGGCAGTTTTTTGACAAATTTAGTTTCAACAGACACTGCTGTTGACGCAATGTTGAATAGATTCCGGAATATGACCTTGGACGCCAAAATTGACTCTGAACTCATAATTATTATTATGCAGTCGCTGTCACGAAGCGGCGATCATGTGAAGATCGTTCGTTCACTGGTGAAGCATCTGCACTATTTTGTGAACACAGCGCGCGATCGGGCGTTCACCCCCTACAGACCGACCCTTCACAACCAATGGGATGAGTTCAAGCGGTCCGTACAATCCTTCCTTCTTTTTTTAGTAATTTTATTTTATTTTTTTGTACTATTTGTTAGCGTAGCTATTACTTTTTGGGATACTAAATGGCTTCCTCCTCCGTTGGGCAACTGGTTAAATCCTTGTTTGAAATTTATTTCATGCTAATGTCAACCGCTCATGAAATTTTTTTTTTTTTTTCCAAATGAGGTGTCATGAAAGGTACATTTAGAAAAATGACAATACGTAATCTTTTGACTATTTGAAGGCTCACTGTTGGATTTTTCAGTTGACACCACAAATGATACAAAAAATTTTGACGATGTAAGTATGCAGCTATTTTGTTTTCATTCTATTTATCTTTTATGGACTTTTTTATATCTGTGATACCGTACTACCCTTTTTGATTATTGACTGCTGCTGCCTAATTTTGTTTGCTATCTTCCATGCGCAATTGTTTTTGCTTGATAACTGAACTGTGTGAAAGTAGTGTGAATAGGATAAATTGAATTGCAAATAGACAAAACTTATCCCAAAAATTTTGTTATCTCTATTTTTAATCGTCATGAAGTGCCACTCTTTCATTCAATGCATTGCTTAGTCTTCATGTCAATATGTATGGTCCACATGTATGCTGAATGTCGCACTTCTTCAAAACAAGGCTGTGGTATAATTTGTTGATAGAAATATTGTACAGCAACACTCTTGAACTATGTCAGCTGTTAAAATACTTATGAATCCTTTCTATCCGAAGAACGATTTTAGACGATTATTTGTGATTTCTATTGACGCTTTGCGATAATTATTGCGCGATGCTTCAATTATAACGGCGCAATTTGAGCGTGCTGATTGATCGATGCAGTTTGCGCTGTTGCTCCGCAGACTCGTGTGGCCGTACTATGCGCAGAAGAAACTCTACCACTTCCTTTCACATAACTTTGACTGGTGGCCCCTTGACACCTCATTTCGTGTGGTCAGTCTGCGCACCGACCCTTGCACAGCTAATTAAATTTTGGCAACGTGCTTGATTTGCCTTTGTTTTCATATTTTGAAATATCTACATCAATGAATACATTACATGGTATCAAATTGGGTCAAGATTTGCATAAATTTAATAAATAAAAATAATAAACTATGTAATTGTTTTAGATAGATGTAATTTAGCAGTGACATACGCTGCGAAGCCTTCGTGTGTGTTTAATATTTGTTGTAATATTTGGAATAATTTGCACCCGTCTATGAAGCCATTATAATTGACATTTGTGGGTAGCTACCAGCTAGGGTATGAGTCTTTTATATTGCATTTCAATTAAGAGCTAAGAATTGGTCTCGTCCTCTATTGAGACTTTTTTTGAATCTCATTGCTCTTTGCTGACAGAGATTTAATTTGAACTAAATGTTTTTAGAGGCAGGGATTCATCTTAAAATTTGTGTTTTTAGCTGACCAGGACCCGGTTTAAATCAATGTTTTTTTTGGCTGACAGATTTAGTTTGAACTCAATGTTTTTGCATGACATTTCTCACTAGCCTTGTGCATGGCTTTACTAAAGTTTCTTTTGATCCTAATTTTTTTCTATTCTTATTCCTTGTTCTTGTGTCCTCGCCGCCACGCACAGGTGCTGGAGACGTGGCTGTCGTTCATCCAGCCGTGGCGCTACGTTGACCCCAACAATCGGGTCAGGTCGGCGCACGAGTTTGACACAGCCTATCGCGAGGAGGAGGACCTCGAGAAATGGTGCAGAATCTGGGTTTTTATTCTAGTTATTTTGTTGTGCTTTAGACATTTGGATTGGTGAGGAAGGAATCATTGACTCGTTTTTTGTTGTTAGATTTACTTCTATGTTCTATGTTTTCTATTTGTCAGTCGGCATATAACTACAATTTTAAAGAAATTATCTCTGATCGTCGGTTTCTCAATGATGGTCCTGAATCTTGTGTAAACCCTGCAGAAGTCTCTTAGCGTGCGTTCATGCAATCCGCTAGGAGTTAAAAATTGTGGTTATACGCTCGGTGTGGTTATACGCTCAGTGTGGTTATACGCTCGGTGTGGTTATACGCTCTGTGGTTATACGCTTGGTTTGGTTATACGCTCCGGGTGGTTGTTACACTTGGTGTGGTTGCGTGGTTTAGGCGTCGCTTTATGTGTGACCACCTCCTGTTCTACACGGCACTGTGGCACAAGTTCCTCCAGAGGGCGCTACGTATTGACCTCTGCTCCTCCAAGAACGCCTACATGCCCTACCGCGTCGCCAAGGTAATCACCACTCCCCCTCCCCCCCATGTGACTTTGAGATAATTGTTGCAGCTGTTGGTCGTGTTCTTAAATTTTCACACGACTATTTTGTTTCGTAAATGTATTCTTTGGGGGGGAATCGAGCTATCTAGTTGAACCTCGCCTGCTCAGTTTAGCCTTATTAGTAAACTACGGCCCCCTGCAGGCCGGGGAACAAAGAATTGGCTTGCAGCCCAGAACTCCCAGGGCGATTCGTAAAAGGCGACTAAAGAAGGGGAGCGGTTCTATGCTTTTGCACAGAACCGGACTGTATATAGTCTTGGTGCTACACACGATCCCTAGAATACGAAAAACAAAAAACTAGTCTGTCAATTTGGATTATATTGGTCTGCTGGAGAGATTTGGTTCAAAATTATCTTTATTTGCGTCATTTGTATTTCTACGCCGCAGTACGTTCTATCGCTAATATTACGCGTATCTTTAGCGCGTCAATATTCATGTCTTTCGCTTATCAGTAGTCTGGCTTTTGCACACTGCAAAAGCAAAGCTGTCCGAGTTTAGCTTTTGGTTTTTTACTTGGCTTTAAGACCTCTAACTTACTGAATGACACATTTTATTGTGAACATCTATTGTATCTATCCTTCAGTTTGTCAGTCGGTTGTTCTTTGTGTTACCTATCTATCCATTACTAAAGACCGGCGGTAAGCCTATTTTGATCCTTCATAGCAACGGACTGTAGCCTGTTGCATATGTTGCATGTTGTTATAATATGATAAATTGCTTTGTTTTCTGTCAGGCTTTCAACTCCAAGGCCTTGCGTCTGATACTGGAAGACGGTTAGTGTCGACTTCTTTTTCTAAAACTTTTCTTATCGCTTAGCTTAGCTGTCGCTTAGTAAGGCGCTGTGGTGTAGCGGTTAAGGCGTCGCACTGAGAGTCCAGAGGACCAGGGTTCAAGTCCCTGCGCCGGCAACTATGAAACTATACGTTACTGGCCCTTCAGCAAAGCTGTTAAACACACAAATGTCGCTAGCTGCTACCCCCTGCCAGATAATTATTTATTTGGTTGGCGTCAGGAAGGGCATCCGGCCGTAAAAACCCAGCTCCAGCAGTCACCATCAGGGCGCAAACGGCTGAACCTGTCTGAAAACATGGACATTGACAGATTAGACGACAAAAAAGACGGTTAGTTAGTTTAACGATAATAGCTGCTGCTTTTCTTTTGCGAAGTGAGTAATAAAAAATTAATCATTTCATGATATTTTAATGATTCTGTTCATGATATTTAATTGATTCTGTTCAATGATATTGTTATTTTGAATATTAAATAATCATTTAATAATATTTCCAGCGGAGAGTGTCCTTCAGCCGCCGCTCGACCGGTTCCAGCGCCGCTCGCCTCCCCCGCCCCCCCGGCTCTACCTTGATCCCACGCCCTCGACGGGGCCCCTGCGCCACCCCACAGACCCGAGCCCCCCCGCCTGCCTGGGGGTGCGCGCCGTGCAAAACGCGGCCCAGCTGGCCCTCCAGCTGTGCGAGCTCGAGGGGCCGGGGTTTAACTACCGGCCCCTATTTGGGCTGAGCACCGAGAGAATTGTGAGTGGGTGGGAGCGTGAATGGGGCAGGGGTGATGTAACATGTTAGCAAAAGTTAAATTGCTTTCTGTGTCAAATTTGACAATGCGGGGTCATAGTTTTTGTTTTTGTTTTGCACAAATAATGATTGTGCAGATCGTGTTGTATGGATAGCGATTGTGTGGATAGCGATTGTGTGGATAGCGATTATGTCAATAGCGATTGTGCGGATAGTTATTGTGTAGAAAGTGGGCAATGGTGATTTTGCGTTTGGTGATTGTGATCATAGTGATTGTGCAGATAGTGATTAGATACGGAAAGAAGAACTTCAAGATTGTGCTTCTAGTGCGAGGAAAGAGATTGATAGTAGAAATATTTAGCTCCTAGTCGGAAATTTGAGTTAAAATGCATTAGAAAGATGCCGCTATTTTGAAGCGTTTTTCATCATTTTGCATGACTATAATGCAGCAAAACCGATGAGCTCTTCTTTTTTATACTAATTTTGAAAAGTTTCATGGCTTCTCTATAAATATGAATTTTGTGCCTCCTAGCGATTGAACACTCAGAACAGAAAATGCTCTCAGAGCAGAATAGTACAGTGCAGAACAGTTTAAAGCAGAACAAGAACAGTTCAGGGCAGAACAGAACGCGACGACAGTCAATGTGCCTAATCGACACACAGCGAGCCTCGACGAGTCTGCCTGGCATGCACTCGGAACAGAAAGGTGTTTGCCGTATAAAAAAAAGGTGTTTGAAGTGTACAAGATTTAACCCCTAGTTGGATATTTTAGTTAAAATGTATTAGAGGGTGGCGCTATTTTAAAGCGTTTTTCGTCATTTTGCATCACTATAATGCAGCAAAACCAATGAGGTATTAAAGGAAGAAAGGAGGGCGAGAGGGACGACAGAAATCAAAGAGTGATAGGTGTATTGCTGGAAAGAAAATTAATATGGAAACATGATGAGAGTGGCGAAGGATCGGCTGGTGTGGAGATGTTGGATGCCAGTGACCTGCGTTTAACAGTGCACTAGAGACAGAGATCGTGCGTCTTCTAAGCCTGCAATTGGTTGCTTGGTGCAGATAATTGATCCAATGGCGTGCATCGAAGGCTGTGATTGGTTGACAGGTGATTCAGCTGCTGAATGAGATGAATGTCGCGAGGCTGAACGCCGCGCAGATGAAGAACGAAGTGAAGCCTTGCAGTAATGTCTGGCAGCGGTTCTCATCCTGGGTCACACAAATGATGGAGTCTAGGTGCGTAGCAGCAACATCTGGCAGTGGTTCTCATCCTGGGTTTCACATGTGATGCAGTCTAAGTACGTAGCATTATCTGGCAGCAGTTCTCATCCTGGGTCACACAAGTGATGGAGTCTAGGTACGTGCTTCTGCGCTTTCCCTGCAGTCTTACGCTTTTTCTTCATTCTCTTCTATTATGAGCTTTAGATGGTTAACATCTTCATCTACCATTTATCATTTGCTATATTTTATTATTTTTGTTTTGTGTTGCGTAATCTGTATTTTTGTATATGTGTTCGTTTTCGGCTACTTTGTTTGAGTGAAATAAAGATTTGAGTCCTTAGCACAATTGAAGTAAGTGGACAGCTGCACGGTAAAATACGGTTTGCGCTTGTTGTCTGCAGGCCGGCGAGCACGTACGACGAGTGCGACGGATGCGCGGACTACCGGCGCGCAGAGACTTACCTGGAGACCGCTTCCGCCAACATCTCCACCTTCTTCCGGGTACCGACGACTTCGAAGTGTTTTTAGTGTTGGCTCTTGTTGGTGCCCCTTGCAAACCTGGGAACAAGAACTTGGCTTTCAGCCCAGAGCTCCCCGGGTGAGTCATTAGAGGCGATTGAAGAAGGGGGAGCGGTTCCTTGCTTTGCCCCAAAGCACTAAAGTGGATTGGAATAGTTTTTGTTACTACACACGATCCTTAAACCCCCAATGAGTTGGAGAAATGCTTGTGTTAACTAGCGATTCTTAGAAAATAAAATTTAAAATGTGTAAATCTCTTCAATTTTTACTTCATTCTAAAAATTGTAAAAGTTTTAGGAGTACATTCGTTTTGCCCCTCTCCTGAAGATTTGGCACAAATTTTACCCCATGCATTTGGTGTTAGGTGCAGAACCCTGTGGGGGGCGCGCTGCCCACGGAGGGGCTCTTCCCCCCCGCAGCGCCCGCTGGCCCATCGTGCAACGACTCGCTCCCTGAAGTGACTGACACCCCTGACGGACCTGCACTCACTGACTGCGGGCGGTATCAGGTTGGTAGCCTGCAAGACCTCCCCCCCCGCCTCCTGCAGGCCGGGGAACAAAGAATTGGCTTGCAGCCTAGTGCTCCCCGGGCAAGTCAAAAAGGCGATTAAGGAAGGGGAACGGATTCTGTGCTTGGCCCTCTGCACAGATTTGGATCGTAATGGTCTTGTTACTACACAGTGCACACACTAAACTCTCAAAACCGCCGCCCCAACCCCCCGGCACCCTTCGTGGAGATGAAGGATCGCTGTTAGATTGGGAAAATGAAAGAAAATAGTTCTGTCGGCGAATTAAAACTTTTGTAGGGTCTATGTAGACCCGCGATTGAGGTGACGCGGCGAAACGTTGCACATAGTGTGTCTTTACTCAAACATATGTATGTTATTGCTATTGGATTTTTTTTGTAGCCCTTTACTGAGGAGGAGGCCCCATTGCACCAGCTTATACTGTACGTTGGTGGTTTCACTGTAGACTGATATTCATCGAAAGGCCGGCACTTGTGGCCGATGAATTTACAGCACCAAATATGCAAGTGACTTGCAATCTTTACCGTGGCCGGGATACGTTGAACCAACAGCTGCATTCGTAAGCTGAGGCCAGCGACTAGACCACTTGGCCACAACGCGTCGTCGATTGATCGTTGATCCTATTACTAAGCGACTAAACAACCCATATACTCTAAATATTTTGCTTTGCTATCGTGTTCCATGCGTCGTGCCCTGCTTTTCACATTCCTCGAGTGCCACCTATATGCCAGTAGCTATGTGACAGCTATCTGACAGCTATGTGCCAGCTCTCGCCAAGAGGTCTTCTCTTTCTTCTTTTTCTTCGTGCGCTTTTGCTCTACCACTCTGCTTTGCCTGCTATCTGACAGCTATGTGCCAGCTATCCTTAAAGAGGTCTTCCTCTTCCTTTTCACTCTTCCGCTCTTAAGTTTTACCACTTTCCGTTCCACCGCTCGGCCAGCTATGTGACAGCTATGTGACAGCAATGTGCCAGCTATCTGCCAGCTAGCAGCCAAGATATCTTCTCTTCTTTTTCTTCGTGTACTTTTGCTCTGCAACTCCCCCTCTGCTCTGCTTGCTATCTGACAGCTATGTGCCAGCCAACCTTCTGGAGGTCTTCTTCTTCCCCTTCCTTTCCACTCTGCCGCTCCGCCGCTCGGCCAGCTATGTGCCAGCTATGTGACAGCTATGTGCCAGTTATGTGCCAGCTATCCTTAAGGAGGTCTTCTTCCTCTTCCTTTTCCTTCTGACTTTTCCGCTCTTAAACTTTTCCACTCTTCCGCTGCTCGGCCAGTTGGGGCAGCTATATGCCAGCTATGTTACAGCTATACTTAAGGAAGTCGTCTTCTTCCTCTTCCTTTTCACTCTTCCACTCTTAAACTTTTTCACTCTTCCGCTGGGCCAGCTATGTGTCAGATATGCGCCAGCTATGGACGGCTATATGCTTGTTCTCCCAGATCATAACGAGAAAGAGAAAGTTTGACATAGCTTTCTCCGGTGACCCGGATCTACAGCCAATCAGATCGTACGAAATTCCGTTCCTCGTCCGGCTGATGTACAAAGTGTCTCGCAGTCTCAATGAGAGGGTAGGTGGCGCTAGTTTTGTTGTGCTATTTAGCTGCATGGCGTGCTATATGGCGTGCTATACAGCGTGCTACATGGCGTGCTATATAGCACGCTATATGATGCCAGATGATTCTTCAACAATGGCCTATTTTTGTTTCGATTTTAACATCTTCAGTTCCTATAGGGTCATTCCATATCAACTCAACCAGTGCCTCCCGGGTGACCACCTCGGATTTGCCTGACTTTTTTACCATGCAGGCAGGCATATTCAAGATGAAAATTCCCAAAGTTTGAGCTCTGT
>JAQIWG010000379.1:0-35805 GCA_034695025.1 Chamaedrilus cognettii
TTGTTACCCCCCCCCCCCCCCCCCCCCCATATACCAGTTTCACATGCCCCCACGTTTTTATGCTTTGGACAATGGACATACAGTGTAGAGACAGACTTTCAAGGGAAAGAAAGGCAATTATCCTGGTGGAGTAATTTTGGAAAAACTTTGTTCCTGCCCCCCTCCCTCACGGTTAACAGATTCTCGTAGACTTCCTATCCACTTCCTATTCAGAAAACTGATCCTCCGGCTCAAATTTCGAGCCCCTCCCGAATCTAAAAGATGCCCTACCTCCACCTCATTTTGTCCACGAGAGCCGTGACTAGAGCCATCGGCAGTATTCTGTCATATTCCGCGCGCAGCTGCTGGTGATATTTTTCTTTGTTGACTGTGCAGTTGGGTAATAGTGTCGTTGCTGCTCACTCCATTGAATGTTTTAAACTTTGGATCGACGGAGGCGTTGTCCTGTGCAAACCTGTGGATCATTAATGATTAATCATTTCTATTTTCTTGACTGGTAGAAGAAACATTGTCGAATATACAAAGAGGAAGAAACAAATGCATCAGCCATAATTTAGTTTTTCGTTATTAGGCATTGATTTTTAAAATGAAATGTTAAAAAGCTGAGATTGGGAAAGAATATGAAATTGTTTTGAGTTTTTAAAGTATTGTTGAGATATAAAAAACGATTGTACAAAAATAATCGTGTAATGCAGGGTAGAAATGTTCAAATTTCATTGATTTATTCCTATTCCTTGGCTTGAACTGAATTTTTTTAATTTTTGTGCTATGTCCAGTTGTATTGTTATTCAGCTGAATAAAATGAAGCTCAGTTGACAAAATAACACATTTAGGGCTGATAAAGGCTAAAGCAGTCAATGCTGCTGTTAATATGATCAACTTCAAATTTGCTTTATTTCTTTCTGTTCATTTAAAACAGCATTGATGAAATGATGTTCATCTAAACTGTATCATGTGGTGGTGTTTTGGGAGTTTAAAATGCATGTGTAGTAGCAATTTCCCTTCTTTAGTCGCCTTTGATGGACGATCTGCTTGAGAAGGAATCGTATGCGGATATAAAGAAAAGGGCTGAAGATCGGATAAGGTGGAAGGTTTGGACACCAAAGACCTGTCATGTGACAGAGCACTGAAGAGAGAGAGAGTCGCCTTTTACAGTTCGCCCGATTAGCTTTGGGCTGAAAGTCAATTCTTTGTTCCCCAGCTAGCAGTGGATATCATGTAGTACGGGTGCCTAGCTGTTCCGACGCTGTCTGGTTGCTCGTGACTGCGCTGTACGTAGCGTGACTGCAGTGTGCAGTCTGACACTATAGCCTACAATCTACATTATAGGCAGACGTGCCCGCTTGATGCCTCTAACGATGACGGCCGCCGCTTGCAATATTCATGATCGGCTCCATAATTTATTTTCACCATATTGGCAACGTTGCCGTTGTATTCTATGGGGTGTGTTCTGTGGGCGGCGAGCGAGCGAGCGCGCGACTAGGCAGATTTGATACTGGGGCCCACGGCAGGTTTTTATCGGTGGCATCGTTTTGAGTTACCAAGGATACCAGGACTGTGTCAGTATTTGGCTGCATTTACATGTAGGCCTACATGTAGTTATTGAAGCTGGGTGTTTTGTATGACTGAATCGGGACTGAATGAGTTTTCATCAATCAAATAGCAGAAAATATGATCGGTGTTCTATTTGAAGCATGTGTATTTAAAGCAGTCAATGTGTGTAGTTTAGAAATTGAAGTAAGCCCTATATCAATTGTATCGTAATTCCTTTTGTAACTAAGTATTTTAAGTATATGGGACCGTATATACAACGACTGTTCATGGGTTCCAAAAGCAAAACCTAATGCTTGGACAAATCTGATGGTGTGATTTAGATTTATGTGTAATGTAACACGCTAATAGCAAATAATGGTGGATCAAAATTTTTAACTTGATGACCATTAAATGCACTTTTGTGGGAGCCAGGGTTGCTGTAGAGCTATAAATGTTGTTTGTAAGGGGGTGCTTCTTGACTAGGAGGTGTTTAGTGTTGGGACACATAGACTTTCCTATAATGCAGCGACTGATTGAGTTTAAAGATGTAACCAGCTGCAGCTAGCTGGCGCTCAGTCCTGGCGTATTGGTCTGCGCCAGTGATACCATTGAACCAACAAAAAATATTCCTTGAATCTGGATATCTCCGAAAAAAAGTATCCCTCGATTACTTTTTTTATAAAATAAATTTCCCAGCTTCCTATATAAAATACGTCATTTTATCATAAATATCCCCGGATATCTGGGGAGTGCGTTAAAAATCGGAACGGCTAAAATGTTCTAAAATCTATATATCCCTAGCAGTGGCAACACTGGTCAGCGCCACCGGGTCAGCGCCGGAACAGGAAATAGCGGCTGTGCATCAAAGGGACTGTGTGCATGTCCAGTGACCAAGCGGAGGAGCAGCTGTAATTTAAGGCTATAAATAATACTTATATAGATGTAATAGCGAACTTGTACATATCGTTGATCATGTACTGTACCCGATGACCTGTAGGTCGGAAGGATTTTGAAACTTGTGTTAGTTTTGATCGATCATCGATGACCGATCGATAGTCATGGACGGATGGTAGAACGTGGCGTACATCTGTGCCTTGGATTGTAGGTCAGATTTTAACATTTTGATGACCACCAATGATGGCGGTGAGATTTTGATCTAAGATAGAAACGATGCAATGATTGAATGATCTTTTTTTAAACTGATGATCTGAAGAAATTAGCTGTCTTGTTTTTTCAAATGGCCATGAAGAAGAATTGCAAAAATTCTCAGATAACATGATAATGCTGATCACAAGTGTGAAGATTGCTGTTACTGTTAACTCCGAAAATGCCTGTAGTAGTTACATGTAAAATATTTAAAGCTACTGGAACTGCATTACAATGCAGGCATTCCAGCCACCTTAAAAAATAGCCATTCCAATGGCTATGGTTTATATATATACCATGTAAGTTTTTAACCAGGCTTTCTCAACCGGTGATCTACGGAATACTGATGTTTTGCGGTGAGTTGCCATGCGCTCCGCCAACCAGCAAAATAAAATTAAAAGCCTTGACTTAGAAATCTGTAATAAAACTCGTCTCAAGTATCAACATGTGCAGAACAGGAGCATTGAAATGATCCATTCCAAATGACAAGCCACCTAATGATTCTTTTCGGAATATTCAAAACCCCTCGTCATCAAACTCGCTGCACTCATATATTCTCTGTGTTACGAGGAAAACTCAAGTTTTGTAAAGAATGTTGAGGACAACATTCATTACAAAAATTGAGTTTTCCTCGTAGCTTTAATAGGTTGAGAACCCCTGTGCTGTACAATGATGATGTATAGACTATTTGTTTAACGGGCGGCGTGTCGTGACTTAGTGTTCCCCAACCTTTGTCACAAAAATTAAGTGTTTCCCATAACAGAAAAGGTTGAGAACCACTGTGTTATATGATAACGATGTATATAACGCCTCTGGTCTTGCTCATCTCACGGCTCGTCTTGGAATGCCTGTTAACCAGTCGGAATGGCCCAATAAACGTTAGTGTCCACCCACTGACCAGCGGTGCAGATTATATGGGCGATATATTGGCTATAAGCTTGACCGAGAATCTCTCTAATTTGATTTACTGACCTTTAGAGATTTTCCTTTAATTAGAAAACTTGAAACTTTTGCCAACGTGACTCCATAGCAGTCGTGCAAGAACGAAGATTGACAAATAATCGCCTCATTATGGTTATGCAATGGCGATCTGTATTTGATGAATGTGGGCGTTTTACAGAATGGGGGCGTGGTCTCATTCTATTTTTTTACATCGCAGCAGAGAAAAAATCTGGTTTATTAACCTGTTGTCGTGTATTTTAGTTAAATGCACTTTGCGACTTTTTGACTTCAACTTTGCGACTGCGACTTTGCGACTTCGCAATTTTGCTTAGCATAGCATCCACTCCAGCCTCCTCCTCGACACGCAGCGGTGAGCCTCGACGAGTCCGTCTGGCGTGGCGCTATTTTTTAGCCTTTTCATCATTTTTCTTCACTACAATGCAGTCAAAACCTATGAGGTATTAATGTCAAATTGTATGGACTTAGATTCAGCATTTCTTCCACCAGGCTAATAACCGTTGTAAGGAAGTAGCCTAGTTTTAAAATCGCTCAGTGAGCAAGACTAAATTATGCTGTGTGTCAATTTCAAATGCTATTGCTCCCATTTTCAAAGCTGGAGCAAACTGGAGTCTTACTTACTTTACTGTATGGTTGTAGCTTAACAGCTGGATTGCTTCTCACTCCTAAAGAACAATGATCGGCTTTCTTCCATCAATTATTCACGCTCTTCTTTTTCCCAAGAGCGCCACAGAAATGGAATCTGAATTGGATTTCACTGGTCATAACATAGACTTGTGGTCTGTGCACGGCATGAAGGACTAAATCTATAGCTGCTTGGCGGGTGTAAGGCTGTGAGCATAGTTTCTTCTTTAAGATTTAGTGTTAATTTGTCTAGCCGATGTAATGTAGATTGCAAATTTGTTTGCTGGTTGGTGTAGAAGTTTGGCATCTGTTAACTTGGCGGTATTCTAGACTAATGGTTGAAATATTAATCTCTGCTACAAGTTGATCATAGTGTAAAAAGGAGCTATTTTCAAGTAGAGCTTTGTAAATCTACAACATCGTCGTTTGGTATAGTTGTTGGACATGTAGTTTTTGGTCATCCGTAAGTTTTATGTTACCGTACCGACATGGATTGTTTTAATGATAGATTGTGAGGTTGTGAACTTCTTACCTGATGTGGTTTTAATGAAAAAAATATTTTAGTGAGCTCTTGACGGCATAAATACTGGCATTAGTAGTTGTGATGATGAATGGTTCTGTGAGCTTCTAAACTGACCTAGGAAAAATAGTTTAATGCTTCTGTACTTTGCATATAGTCTTAATTATGATGAATGCTTCTATGAGCTACTAAACTGGCTAAGGATAAATGATGTAGTTCTGTTCTGTGAGCCTCTAAACTGCCGTGTATTTCTGAGGATAAATATTCTTCCACCATCCTCATTATCAATCGCTGCGATCTCCATTCCTCTCACGTTCTCTCTCTCTCCCGTCCACTTCCCTCAGGCTTTCTGGCGACGTTCCGGACTACTTCGGACCAACCCCCATACAGTCGCCACAAATTTCTATTTTTAGAATTGTTAGGTTAAATTGCGGTTAGGATTAGCGTTAGATTTAACATATAGATTTGACCAAAAAATCTAAAATTGGAACTGTATGTGCGTTGATTTAGTATAGATTGTCAAGAAATTCTAAAATGGAACTGTATATATGATTGGTCTAATATTGATTTGACAAAATATTCTTACTCCTCGCACACCGGGAAAAAAACAAGCAGTTGGCTTGCAGTCCAGAGCCCCCCGGGTGAGTAGTAAAAGGCGACTAAAGATGGGGGATCGGTTCTGTGCGTGGCCCTCCGTGCAGAACCGGACTGTAATAGCCCTCATTACTATGCAGTCACTTACACACGGTCCTTATACTCCCAAAACTATAAAATATTCTTAGAATAGAATTGTACACGGGTTGGTCTGCTGGCTTCCAGGCTTTTAATGAATGTCACCGGTTCCCTTTCGCGTCATCCGTCTCGGGTGTCAGGGGGGGGGGGACGTGGGGGAGGGCGTGGCCAGGGTGTCAGTCGACTAATGCCTGTCAGTTAGTGCGCTAAACGCCGGATTTAGGAAGGGAAGCGTTGATGAATGATGGTTGAGCTGCGATGTTGATGAATCAGACGAAGACTTGACCGATTAATGGTCTGCTGATGACCTCCTGCTTTGCTCTTGTTCTTATGCCGAGTTGTGTATTGCAGAGTTGAACATTTTTTTGTAGATCGATTTTTGAACAACAGATATAATGGAAGTCGATCTCCGATCAAATTTTCCGTTATCTGATTGGTCACAAGTTACTTTCTACTTTCAAACTAGGCCTATTTTGGGCTGTATATGTTGGGCCTAATGGGCCTTATTTACTACTTTCTAGCAAGGCATGACATCTGTCCCATGGCTGCAAATGGCCTACCACTGCGTAAGCGGAGAATGCTGCAACGAAACGCGAGTTTTGTTGCAGCATTGTTGCACAATGCTGCAACAAAACGACGTGCCATACTATGTGCCCACCGTACGTCGTACGGTGGGCACCGTACGACGTGCATAAGCGCGGCGGGCACGTACGCGTGGGGGTGCGTGAGTGTGTGAGTGTGTGTGTTGTTTTCTACTTTCAGGTGTGGCTAATAGTTATATAATGTTACATGTTGTGAAAGCGTGGCGATAAACATTTTAGCATTCGAAATTTAGAATATTATTGCCAGTCACAATTGATTTCACTAAATCGCTGTCTGGCAAGAATGACGACATTTTTCAGGTTTTCTTTTTCAATGGCGTCATATTTGAACTGAAAAATAAAATCCAGATCAAAGTATGCGCCACTTTTGAGAACCAGCCACTATAGCTTAGAAGATATCTTCCTTTATTTGCACCGAGGCTGACAAACTGCAGCCCAGAACAAGCAAAGTGTCATAGAGTTGTGCTTGTTGTTATAACCCCTTGCGGGGGAAAGGTGACGCCCCATTGCACCAGCTGATGATCGCTGGTGGTGGTTCCACCGTAGACTGGTGGGCAGTGCAGGAACACTTGCGGCTGACGAATTTGAACCACCTGTCAATGTCATACAGTAAACCTAATACATGTAGATGAACATTGAAGCCTAGATGTATCAAATTGAGTCGATAACATGTCGATACTGCGATATGGCTGTTTGGGGTTAGGCTGAGCACAGAATATGCCTGATAAACGCACAGGATAAACATGGAGAGCAGCAGAGAAATACAAAACTGACATGAGATTAGAAGTATAATGATTGAAAATAAGTTGGGTAGTAATGGAGAGGGGGAGGCAGTGAATATTTCTGTACAGCTGACGGGGGTAAAGCGGCAAGGGGATAAATAGTGACAAAGCTATTGCATCCTTGTGATTCATATCAGACTGTGCTCGTATTCAAACCAGAAAATAGAGTACAGATCAAAGTATAGGCTATATGCCACTACTAGGCATCTGCCACTGGCTTAGTGAGAGAGCTCCTGCATCCTTGTGATTTTTTTTTGCATTCCTATATTTGCGGGCATTCGGTATATTGCTTTGTTTTAATGTCCTCTATTATACGGTGCTGCAGTTCTGCTACAAGAGGCCATCGAGAGCGGAGACCTGCGCAACAAGACGCTCAAGATCACGGATTTTGGTTTGGCGCGCGAGGCCCACCGTACGACGTGCATGAGCGCGGCGGGCACGTACGCGTGGATGGCGCCCGAGGTCATCAAGAACTCGACCTTCTCCAAGGCCAGCGACGTCTGGAGGTGCGAACAAAAGAATTTGGACTACTATGAGCCTAGAATGGCCACGCCTGTTATTTTGCTGCTGTCGCCTAAAGCACGAAAAGAGGAGATTGTCATGAGGCAGCAACATGGCGGCATGGACTATTAATCACCATTAACTGTCTAGAATAAAGCTGGTTCCCGTTAATTTTGCAGTCAATGGCAGCGTGGTCTAAAACTAATTCAGTCCTTATGCTGCCCGTGACAATCTTCTTTTTGTGTGCCTTTCAGCTTGGATGAGTTCCTTTCTAGGTGATAGTAGTCCGGTTTGCACTGTAGCTGAAATATAATGCACCGTAGCTTAAATAGATGAACATCTACTGTGTCACGGTGTGTTACATTACGTTTACTGTGTCACACACTCACGGTGTATATTATATTTCAGCTGCGGTGTCACAGACTCACGGTGTATATTATATTTCAGCTGCGGTGTCACAGACTCACGGTGTATATTATATTTCAGCTACGGTGTGGTGGTATGGGAGCTGCTGACGGGAGAGACGCCCTACAAGGGCATAGACACGCTCGCCGTGGCGTACGGCGTGGCCGTCAACAAGCTCACCCTCCCTATCCCCTCCTCCTGCCCCCCGGCCTTCTGCGCCCTGCTCGAGAGTACGTATTGTTTACCAGTCTACTTTCTTTCACTGTTTTATCTGCAAACCAGAAAAAACAAGAATTGTTTGCGGCCCAGAGCTCCCCGGGCGCATTATAAATGGCGAATTAAGGATGAGGATGTTTGTATTTTAATTACAAACTTTTTATGCACGCAAATCTGCATGCAAAATATGCTTCGTGGGACGAGCGAGATCCTAAGAATATTCTGCAAACAGGCCCTTTTTCTGTTAGTGACGTACCTAATGGTATCTATATCCTATTGTATCAGTTCCCCCCGGATGCATTGGCAGGATGCTGGAACCCGGAGCCGCGCGAGCGTCCCACGTTTGGCAAGATACTGGAGATGCTGGAAGAGATCTCCGACTCTTCCTTCGTCAAGACTCCGCACGAGTCCTTCCACCTCATGCAGGACGACTGGAAGCTGGAGATACAGTCCATGTTCAACGAACTTCGCTCTAAGGAACAAGTGAGAATCAGTTCGCAAAGAAAAGCTGGCGATTGTCAAAATTACTGCGTTAGAATTTCAGCCGGCTCATAAATCGTTATATTTTAAAAGCTTGTGTTATAAATGTCACTGTAGGATCAAAGTTGATATCGAATGCCATGATTTCACATCCGTCTAGGTACCGGTACATGGCAAATACGGGGATCATAGGTTCCCAATAAAATCGGCCTTGAGAGCAATATTCCCTTTAAGCTGCGCACCTGCGCGACTAGTACCGGTAGTCAAACTTAAGTTAATATTCAAGAAGTATTAATTCTTGTCATATGAATATCACACAAATAAAAACACATGAAAAATATTTAAGACAGTGCAGAAAATAGTCGCTCTAACCTTTAAAAAGCGCGCGCACAGCTTTTTTTGACTGCTCACAGACTTTTTAGCTGATGGGGAACATGGAGGAAACATGGTCTCTCATGCTCACGCAAGACGTTTGCTGCATGATTGTGCGCAGGAGCTGCGTTCGCGCGAGGAGGTGCTGAACCGCGCGGCCGAGCAGCAGAAGATGCACGACGACGCTCTCTCCCAGCGCGAGCTGGAGCTCCAGCGGCGAGAGATAGAGCTCGTCGAGCGCGAACTTAACATGATGATCCTCCAGCAGCTGACAAGCAAGCCCACGCCCAAGAAGCGCAACGGGCGCTTCTCCAAGAACAGGCTCAAGCTGCTGAAGGCTGGGGGCGGCGCACGCATCAGCGAGCCTTCCGGTAATTTAGCCCTTCTGGTCATTTTGCCCTTCCGGTAATTTTTCCCTTCCAGTAATTTTCCCCTTCCAGTAATTTTGCCTTTCCGGTAGTTTTGCATTCAGCGAACAAGAATCCTAAAGTGATGTCAGCCATGCTTATCCTCTATAACTTTTTTTCTTATTTTTTCCTTTTAACACGTCGAGAGACTTGTCATTTATTCTTCTGATTTTTCTTTCTCTGTCATCGAGAAACATTATCTGGCATCAACAGCTGTCGATTAACGATTCAGATTTTCGCCACACAATCACAGTGCAGCACGACGAGCAGCGATTGGTCGATGGATCGAGTCAATCTGGGTCGGGTCGTCATCAGCCAAGCCCTGATTCGCCGAGCGCGTCGCCAAGTTATCCGCCCCGTCTGCGCGCTATAGCCTGTGAGTATTACCTGTTTTATAACAAAACCTCCTTTTGTCGTCTATTTCATTAATGTTTATGTTTTCACACAGGTTAAATGTTTGGCGTCCTGGTCAAGACAATTTGAGCCGGGTTTTTGGTCGGACTGGCGGATGCCCTTCCTGACGCCAATTAAATATTTTTCTTGCATAAGATTAGCGTTTAGCAACACTTGTGTGTTGACAGCCTTGCTGGAAGGCCTGTTGATTGCCATTGTTTCGTAGTTGCCTGTGCTGGAACTTGAACCAAGGTCTTTCGGACTTTTGTCCAATGGTTTTGTGAACTACACCACAGCGCCTTGCTTTATTGAAGCTGCATAGTTGGGTAATTATGTTTAGCAGTTGCAGTGAATTAAGTTACGTTTATGCTTCAATTTATGGTGTCGTGTTTTGATTTGAGACATTTTTGCAGTCTTTTTTTCCCTCGAGGTCTCTTTGAGTTCCGATACGATCCACGTGTGTGTCCAGTCCCGGTGGACGGCGTCAAGGGCAAGACATGGGGCCCGAGCAGCGGTGTGCTGCGAGACCGCACTTATCGTCTGCCCGCAGCGAGCGACGCGCGATGCAGCAAGAGCGCGCCCAACATCGACCGGTCTCTGCGACACCTCGCAGGGCACTCTAACATCGGCGCCCTCCAGGAACTCGGTACGAATTTAAATTCTTCATGGTTTCACGGTTCACGACGTGATGATTAATTGCATTCATTCTATATGCGAATGACTAGAATTAGCTAAATCTCGTAGCGCATTTGAAACCCAAATTGTACAATTCATTGGATTGCAGTTCCAGGCTAAACGCTTTTTGAACATTAACGAAAAATTTATAACTTCCTTGAGTTGTACTGCTGAAGTGATTTTTTTAGGGTTACTTTAAAGGGTAAATCACGAAACTTGTGAAGAATCATCATACACATGAGAAAAATTTGTTTGAATTTCAAACAAAGTCTAAATAATCGCTATTTAGTTACACATCGCTTCAATGTCTAAAACAGTCCCTGGGCTAAAAAGCGAAGCATGAACAGAATAATAATGGAAAAGTAAATTTATAGATCAATGCATGATATATATGAGTATATAAATGACTGAGATATTCAAGTATTAAAAGCTAAATCTGAAATAGATCATACTTTCATTCATTTGAAGCTTTCTCTATTTATTTTGCGATCAGACTACGAGGACGACGAGTGGCCGGAGCAACTCGGCGATACCAAGGGAGCGTGGCCTGTCCACAGCTCCTCCCTCTCCGCCAGCTACCCACCGCCAGCCCTCTCCCCTGCCCCCCCGACGCCCTTCTCTGGCGCGGCGTTTGATGCCGAATCCACCCTGAAACGCTTCGCCGTGCGCAAACGAACCGACACGGTCCTCTACAACATGGCCGCCATGCTGGCCGGGCTTGGCGCCGGCTTCGACATTCGGGTGTCAAACACCGCCATGGTGCACCCCAAAGTCGCCGCCGCCGCCGGGGGCATTCGACCAAGCGCAGTTGGAGGTGAAAGGTTGAGGAATAGGTCATCGCGCGAGGCTGCCGCTTTGGTTGCATTGAACGTGGACAGGGAACAGATCGCAGAGCATCAGTTTACGAGCCCCACTGGCGCGCCGCACAGCTCGTACCACGGCTACCAGAATCGGTATCGCCCCAGCGTGAATTTTGACGTACCGCTACGATTTGCGGAAACCGAGGCATGGCCGGGGGGAAGCGACGGGGGGGGGAGGAGCAGCGACGGGCGAACCCCTTCCAGCGACAATCGTACGACTCCTTCGGGGGGCTCCGCGTCGCTGTCGCCGCCCCTGGGGGGCGCGAGGCGGGCCGGGGGGGGTGGGGGGGCCCCCGGGTCCGTCGAGGACTCTATGTATGAGTCGGCGGACATGGCGCTGATATCCCTGTCACCCTCTACCGATAAGGCGTTTGTCGAGTACCAGCGACAGATGTCTGACACGTCGTCGGTGTTTGACGGAACGCCGTGGACGACGCCCAAGTCGACCCCCCAGCGGCAGTTTGAGGATGCCGCTGCTGCCGCGGTTACTCCCGGCGGGGTTTTGCATCGTCGTTCGCCGTCGATTACATCTGGTTGTTCCCCGGCGGTCTTATCCGGACTGGAAGCCACAGCAGCAGCTGCAGCAGCGGCGGGGGCATCGGGTGGGGGGTGTCTTACGGCGGATCCGCCGGACGGCTCGCGGTGTCACGCGGCTGTCATCCCGATTCCAATATGTCCGCCGCCGCCGCATCTGGCGCGTCGGTCGTCGAGCCAGGAGCGTGCGGGGCTGCTCGCTGGGGGGGTGGCGGCGGGCCCGGGGGGATCGGCGGAACGCCCCGTCACCCTCGATATAATTCCTCGGCCTCGGCCGCACCCCGCCCGCCGGGCACCCTCCCCCGTCCACCACCCCGGCCAGATCCCCAGGCCGACTCCCACTCCTGCCCGGCCCACCCCCACGCCGCTCCTGGAGACGGTGAGCTCGGGAGGCGGGGACGATTCGTCGTATTTCTCGGCGAAATCAGGCGGCGCTACTCCGCCGCTGGCGTTTACCACAACGCCAAGGGTCGCGGGAGAGATGCCCCCGATGACGGGGGGGCTGCGGAGGACTCTGCTGGACATCGATGTGGTCGGACAAAAGGATGACGGGACTAAACCGTTGCCGGCCAGACCAGCGCTCGCGCGGGAACTAACGCTGAGTGAACTGGAGCGAGAGTTTGTACCCTAGGACTGTGAGGGGTTGGTACCCTAGGACTGGGAGGGGTTGATACCCTACAGCTGGGAAGGGGTTTGATCTATTGGATTGGGAGGACGTTTGAGATATTGGATTGGGAGGGGGTTTGATCTCTTGGATTGGTGTGAAAGTTAGTAGTCTATGACTGTAAACTTGGATGTATCCTTGGGTGAGCCTGTTACTTTGAACCTGTTTGAAAGGTAGTTCGCTAGGACTACCTTCATAGAATCGTAGTGTTTTGTACCGGTGCCCTAGGTTTGAGGCTTGCCCCTTTCAAACCCCATGACTAGGATTTTAGGTTGTCTCCTTAGAAGCGTGATGTCAGCACTTTTTTGACTGAATATAAGGCTGAAACAATAATTTAAGCTTTCATTCATGCCAAGGTGTGCTTCTTCTGAGTAAGAGTCTGTCGTAAACCAATGATAATAGGCCTCGCTGTCTTGAAGAACGATTTTCCTTAACTGCCTGCTTTTACGAATCACGATCACAAAGAGTAGTAATTGTAAATTTGTGTTTTGATTGAATCATGCAGTGTTTGAACTTCATGGTTGATTCGTTGTGGCTGATGACTCGATGCCCATTTTGATCTCCTGTTTCAGAATTGAACACAAGTGGAGTTTGCGAGTGTGAGGGTTTTTGTGAACTGCGCTTTTGATTGAGACATTCGTAACTCAATCAATATTTCCATGAGCTCATTAGTTTGAGAGCTTCTTATTGTGTCAGTCATTCCAGTAATAGGCTAGTGAGGAAAACGCTAGACTGCAGAAACTCGATCTCCAATGGACTAGCATGCAGTAGTGTATGCCGTGGTGTCTGAGCTGACAATAATTATCTAATGTACACTGAGGTCCAAGAAAAAATGGGTACCTAGCACTAAGCCTTCTCAATGTAATTTACAAAATATTTAATGAGTTTATGTTCCAAGTATTACCAAGGACAATAATGCCTGCGGTGTTTGCTCAGAATAAACCCCTTATGCATCCAAATTCCCGACACCTCAAGACGCGTGTACTATAGTGTGTCAAAAGTGTTAGGTAGCATCTTTTTTAGGACCACGGTGTGGAGTCGGAGGAGATTTTTTGTGGCGTATAATTTTGTGAATTTTATCTCTGTATACAGAGCTATGGCAATGATCATGCATTTATCAATGACGCGAATTCTTCTAACTGGAAGAAATGATCTGTGGTTGGTTGAAAACTGCAGCAGTAGTAAACGTTGTTTTAGACAGAGATTCTATTTGTAGGTTTTAAGCGGGTTATCTCTTACGCTTTTCGTTTATTATTATTTTAGACAACATTTGTGTCTCGTGGCGTTTTAAAAATTAAATTAAAAGTAACTTTAATTATACAAAATTAACACAATTGAGTACCGTATTTCAAATGAAATTGGACATTGTTTAGCGTATAGATTGAAATTTGTGGATCATTATTATTTTGGAATTTATGCGATAAGAAGTGCATAAATGCAACTAGCCAATCACTAATAATTCAACTTGTCAGCAGTTGATTTGTCCCAAATTCTGACAACTAGAACTAAAATTTGCATTTACTACAAATAATATTTCAAATGCTTATTTGCATCTTGCTAATAGTGTCGCACTAATTACGATTGTGTTGCTTAAAATATAAAGCTATTTATTAATGAGCGTATGAAAATGCTAGGAATTTTTCAGGCGAATCAATCTTAGTCTTTTCGCATTAAAGGTTTCGCCGCACAGCTTATTTTCTATGTCCACCTGTAAATAGGAGATTGCAGGGCTATATAGCTGTGTAGATTTATTGAGTGTGAGTGGCAGTTTGTAGATTCTGCACTAATCGAGTTGCAGATGTATTGCTAATAATTTATGCAATTTTCAATCTACTTTCATTTAGCCTGGAACCATTTCTTGCCATTGCTGCTAAACGAATGTGCTGTGGTCGTTTGTGTGTTACACCTTAATTTGACGCACTAGGCTGTTCTTTGTGCAATTTTTTGATTTTGATAATTATTGCATCAATGCGTTCATTATAGTCAAATTACTGTATCAATACGTTTCGAAAAATTTATATAAATACACTTTTAATCGACCTGGCATGATGCTGGACCAGATCGAGTAGCCAGTGGGAACATTCACGGTGGTTAATGTCTTAAAAATTGTGGGTTGCATCTATGGTTGAAGGCCAAATTCATCGTCGACATTTTGTAAAATACTTGAAGCAGGCCCTAATGTATGGGTGTTGTTTGATCAATATCTTTAGTTATAAAAAAATATGATTGAGGCCTGACTTGAAAGACTAATTATTTATTTTTACTTTTGACATTTTTGCAACTTTTTAAATAGTAACGCAGATGCATAGACATGTCTTTTTCCTCCGCTTCCGGTCATATGAGTTTTTTCTAGATTAAATACTTGATTCTTGTTTTGATTTCTACCTTGGCTTCAATCTCTTCAGTGCGAATTTCGGGCTACGCGCTGGTTATGAGGTGTTTTGGTAGAATACTCTCATCAATTGTCTTTTAGGTTCTAGGTGGATTCTTTTGATGCCAAAAACTGACTCTTTAGCCGTTCTTATTATTATTGTTTTTGTTGTGTGTCGCCTTTGCTTCAATACCTCATCGTATTTTGTGCATGCTATCTGTGCATGTCTGTGGCTCCGAAAATATTGATGTCTAATTTGATCGACTTGTCATCGACTCAATTTGGTATGTCTGTTATAGCTGAGATGGATCATTGTTGAAAACAGAATCTAAAAAAAATGCAATTCCGTACGTGAGCATTGAAAGTAAGTCTATGCTGTAACATGGAAGTTGCGGACGTTAAAACTTTGTAGTCAGGCCCTTTCCACTCCTCCCTCCATATTATGGGACTGTTCTTTAATAGGTTTGGCCTCGTCGTTTCGACAAGCAATCCCAAGATCGCGATTTTCCTAAATTTACATCATTGAATGACATTGAAAAAGCATTTTACAGTACAAGCTTTTTCATTTTGATATACCACCCAAGAAATGATGTCGGTTTGAGATGCTGTTTTTCTATGGGATCTATTTTTAGCTCTGTCGACCTCTCCTA
Source organism: Chamaedrilus cognettii (assembly GCA_034695025.1). Taxonomy (NCBI): domain Eukaryota; kingdom Metazoa; phylum Annelida; class Clitellata; order Enchytraeida; family Enchytraeidae; genus Chamaedrilus; species Chamaedrilus cognettii. Next base: position 15,428 of record JAQIWG010000379.1, read on the forward strand.
TTCTCTGACCAGGTTATGATTTAAATTGTTTATCCTGGATCCTTTGAACCACTCTGAAATCTGTCAAACTGACTTGTCACAAGTGGTTACTTCTTTTTGTCGTACTCGTGCCGTCATATATTTCTCCACAGTTGCATATATCGTTGGCGAGATGACTGATGTGCTAGGAATATTAGGAACAATGTTGTTCGCCGAATGCTACACAGCTATTCTGATGCAATATGTCAATGTGAGACTTTTCAATGCGTCGTCATCATTGAGGTCTGTCTTTGACAGATTGGTTTGTGCAATAACATCCACTAAATATACTCGGCTAGTCAGAAAAGACAAATCACCGCTGATAACTTGAATATTTCACGTTTACAGAAGAATTCAATTTCTCTTCTTTCAACATTCCATTATCAATTTGTTTTAGCATATATGCATGATCATTGGGTTTATGTAGGAGTTTGGAGATCCAATTATCCCTTGTAATCCCATTGCTTTTGATTCTCAGTTGATATTTTACATCTACAACTACGGTTATATGTTTTGAAGATTATTGCAAACCATTCCTTTGTTGCTTCGTATAATTCTTTTTATTAATTAATAAATTCGTGTTTATCGAAACCATTGCGTGTCAATTTTTTGGATTGTTTCTAATTTGTATAAACATGATATCATTCTAAATTTTGTAGCTCGATTGTTTACGTATTTATCGAGTTGTCTTAAGTCCGGAATATTTATTTGTAATTGCGTGTAAGATCTATTACTTCTTTCGCTATTTATATATCTACATCGCAAAACTCATTGCAGCGTGATTGTTCAAAGAACTGAATTTTTTTAAATAATATTTGAATTTAAGAGTGTCTTGTTGTTTGCTGTTCTGTTCACTAATATTCACTTGCTTGCTGTAATCTCAACATTTCGGTTTGTTGGTTGCAATGTAATCGGGGTGCGTATACTGCGCAAGCGCTTGGCTCGGCAAAATTTTGCTGGTCAACGAGAAGGTGAAAATACAATCATCGTGAGGGTAGCGGTGATTGGTATGAAACTCAACGGCGCGGGCTGTATTTTCGCCTTTTTGTCGATCAGCGAGATTTTGCCGAGCCAAGCGCTTGCGCACTTTACACGCCCCTATCGTAAGTTGTCATATTTGAATGCATGACTGAAATTATGTAAAATCCAATTTGTATATGCTGTTTAGCCTTTTTGCTAATACTTAACGAAACAATTACTGATAGCTACATATAAACTAATTAATTATAGAATGCATACGGTAATAAATCTCATATTGTATAGAATGCTAAATTGTGAATATACGCTCTGGATGTTTGGATTTTAAATTCTGAGTTATGCAATACGTAATTTAAATAAAATATGTGGCTGCGTTAGGCGTGTTTAAGTTAATATCTCTGTCGAGCATTGAGCGTAGCCTAAACGCTATTCAGTATTAATGCTTGTGTTGTTTTTGTACTTGTTTAAGGAGTGTTTACAGAAGCTATCACGTAGCGTCAAATTTGTGTCTTAAAATCAATGCTGTGCATTGCCTGTCATCAAAGATATGTGACGTCATAGTTGAACTATTATTTGAATAATTGGTCAACTATGACGTCACATAGCTCTGCCAGCCACTAGTAAAAATATTCACCAACATTGGATATCACGTGTTTTATGTTTGACCAGACCAGGGTAGCAGGTCTTGCGATTTAAAAATTGTACAATTAGCTTTTTTGCCCATTTTTGCTCTTAAATGCAGCTGCAAAATCTTGTTTTTTAAGTCATTTGTAGGAAAGTTTTTGTTGTGCGCAAGTGGTCTATTTTTTCAATGGCACACCCTAGAAATGGGAGAACCTTTTGGAACTTTTTTCTTGCAATATGACCTGAAAATAAGAACCTATCGGACACTATCCTTTCTACTTTTTTCTTCTCACCTGGCTTGTGTCGGACAGTAGGGTGCAAAAGAATTTTCAACTTTATGGTAATCTTCCAATTAATCGTTGAAGGGTATATTAAGAAACAGTTTATATTTTATTTGTCCCTCTTCCTCCCCCCCTCCCAAAAAAAAGAAAGAAGTCTTGACATGTGTGCCATTTTGTATCAGGATATTGCGCATGAAGCGCTATGATACACATTAATGGATGTTTTAGGCTATTAACAGCATGCATTCAGTTGATAAAAGCAAACGTTTTTTATTTTGGTACATACCAGTTTTTTATTTTGGTATTTGCCAAAGCCATACCTTTAGCTTCGTTTCAAAGGCGCCATTTTGTTGCACTTGCACTTTAGGTTTTAAGTTGGTTAACATTCCAGGTTTTGTACGGAATTCAAAAATGATGAACATTTATTTATTGTTGGCTGTACAATATTTGTAATGTTTTTGCCATTAAGTTAGGAAATGAGTTCCTGATTTTTGTTATCGTAATTGAATCGAATAGTGTTAATTATTATTGTGTTTTGCTATCTTTCATTACGCGAAATCTCATCTTCGTGTTGGTTTAGATGTGACTCCTTGAAAATGCTCTTCTCCAGGTATGGTTGGTTGTCAATTTTTTTGATCCACAATGTACCATATAAAAATTGACACATGGACTTGGTCGCGAATTTGACTCAATGAAGTACAATTATTTTGTACACCCGTGTTGATAAGATTGAATGTCCACGCTGCAAACTTGTCTCCGAGACGGTTGTTGGTGTGCGTGCTTGTTCATAGTTTTGTGTCACCCTTGCTTCATTATTTTGTCTATGCAACGCGTTAGTTCCATTGATTGAAAGATCGGAATTATAATATTGTTATTAATAGCATCATTTTGAATTACAGTATAATCCTGTAAAATATTTCTAGCAGCCGGAAGCCTGTTCTTAACGGCCACTAATTTGACAGTGTCTGTCACTATCTTGGTGTATGTTGTAGATTTTTATCGAGCATTTTATTTTCAGACGACCATGACCTTGTTTGTCTGTAACAGTTATCGCGGATTGCGCTATTGCACTCAGTTGATTATTGCAGTTAAAATTGGAATATGATCTATTTGTGGAATTGTGGATATTAATTTGGTAATTATACGTAATAATTAATGTAATTTCTTGTCGTATTGTAGTAATTTGCAATGGTTTGCTAATGTTGGTATTCACCATTGCGAGTTAACCTCGAGTTGGCTCAATCGGCAGATTGAGTGACGTCACGCTAGGCATAGGTGACTGACAACGGTCACTCTCAACTCGCCGATTGACCAACTCGAGGTTAACCCGCAATGGTGAATACCAATATAAGCATCCTATCTCAGGTAGTTTTATATCGATAGGTGCATGTGTCATAGGTGTATTTGCAATTTGATTGCTTTTGGATTGACCTAGTGATCTTCAAAAATTGGCAAAATGGAAGCAAACAGGTTTTTTAGATGGCTCTGTATAATCAAGTTATTCAAGAACATTGATTGCTTGGCTAACGACAATAATCACTTACTGTTGCACTAATGTTATTTTAAATAAAATAGACGGTACTACGAAGTACAAAGTCAATTTGATCGGCTGCAGACTATTTTTGCGTTCATGCTTGTCACTAAACTCACTATAACTGGCTGCATGATTAATAAATGATTTTAAAACTGTATTGTTGATTGTACATTGACCTACTGCATCGTTCCGATTACAGCAAAGCCTACGGCGATGAATATCACGCGTGCTAACTGTTCATTTGATGACTATGACAACTCTTGCGCCGACACTGTTGCACACTAACAGCTCAATCTACACGCACCACCAGCCTGGCGTCTGCCTTCTCGATCCGCCCACGTTGGTGACCTCTTCACCACCAGCCGCTGTGGCTGGCAGTGCTCATTGCGGTCTTTGAGAGCTGCTGGCGATGATAGTAGCATCGCCAGACACACCCATCCCTTATCAACTTCTTGAGTTAGAAGAACTCCAGCTCCTGGTGAAATATTATAATATAGTGTTTGCAGTGCTATGGAGATGCTGCCATCATCGCCAGCTCTCTTGCTTCAAATAACGAAGCACTGCCAGCAACAGCTTCTGGTGGTAAAGAGATCCCCGACCTGTGGCAGATCGAGGGTGCAGATGAAACAAATCAGTTCTGTCGAGGTTGCTGTTCGTCGACATAGGCCTACACAATAATGATTGATTTCTAAGGGATTATTATTAAATACAACAATCCCTCATTTTGTTTTATTATAATTGAGTCCATTCTTCTGCGTCGTCCGTGAAAATCTTGATCAGACGACTATCCTATGACATTGATACCTCGTGATTGTATGGAGGCACTGTATTATTTGTATATAGTATGTGTATTGTATTATTTGTATATAGTATGTGTATTGTATTATTTGTATATAGTATGTGTATTGTATTATTTGTATATAGTTATTTTGGCGTGTGACAAAATTTAAAACTACCCAGACCCGCAATTCTTCGAGTCCCCAATGATCGCCCCCGACAACCCCATGTGGCTCCTGTGGCGTAAATATAACGTCAGTATCGCTTTGCTGGTCACTCTTACACATTCCATCGATTCAAATTTAGAAATTCTGCAGAATTGCTGTTGTATTGCTCTATTGTAGCCTATTGCTGCAACTTTTAATGCTGATGTCGCTAACGTATTTTATTTTTACTTTAGGATAGGAAGTTAGGCGTATGACACAAGCGCCGCATACAAGCCCGCGAAGCCAGGACTGCAAGTCTACCTCCGGACATCGGATCATCACCACTAGTTAACCTTTTGGATAAAAAAAATAGGGTAACATGAGACATGGAGACCAAATTTCCTATCAAGCATTTTCCTGGAAAACTATCCCTGTCAAACTTACTACAACTCATGCAAAATAGTTACTCAAGGGAGAGATGAATTCAGAAAATACGCCCTGCGCGGTGACGGCCGTAGGTGGGTGATATTAAGCGATTTTAGGGCGTGAACAAATCTTATGTTCGATCCCTTCGAAAATTTATATCAAATCGCCGGATCGTTTGCGGAAGATTGCAGATTCAGACTCAGGACGTCTAGACGCAAGTGTGGTAAAATTTTGGAGAGAATCGGAGAATACTCGGTAGGGTATAGTCGTACCCAAAAATTACACAGAAGCGATTTGGCTGTGTACGCAGAAATTGTTTTTGTTGCAGCCAGTTGAACATTTCGGTCGGTCATCTTTACGAGCCCTAGTCCATACCAACCCTTGGATTAAAAATTTTGTTTTCATTGCCGGTTGCTTCGCTCAAACTTCCTACGCTTTCGTGCCACTCGATAGGTTGTAAGACGGGCTTTTTCCTGAATAATAATACGCAAATTTATTAGAGGTTGGGCAACTCATTATTTCGTTAATTCTGACTTCAAAGCTAAATCGCATTTAATTCGGACGTAAATTGAGGTCGAGCAGCTGGGGTGTTAAGTCTGTACACATCACATAGTATATGAATCGTTGATCACGCAGCAGAATGGTCCCTTTTAAGCGCTTTTATTGTGGTGCAATATGGTACTTCTATTTTTAATTTACTCGTGTTGTACGTAGCCATGCTAAAAAGTCTTATTAAAACGCAGCGGTGTGGACCGTGCGGTGTTGAATAGAACTACTTTCATATATTATTGTCACTGCGTCTTTGCAGATGTTTGTAGTCCAGTTAAAGAGCAATGTCTAAAATCAAGACCGTCGCTGACTTTACAAAAGTATGCTATATTTTCTGATCTTATTTGGTGGCTTATAATGTCATTAATGTATAGAATACCATGCGCTGAGATGCGAACATATAATATGACAGTACGTTTGGCCTACATGCTTCTTTAAGAATTTGTATTTCTTTGTCTTAAAAAATATATCATTTTCAGGTTAATGCTGCTTCATGTAACATTTTCCAACTGTCATATTTGACTACCGGTAGTAATTTTCTACAAAATCTGATGAAAATGCGCCGTAGTTTTGTTTACATGGCTAATTAATTTGAAAGGGTTAGGAGAGCGTCATATGGATAGAATCGTTTCAAATTGTTGGTTTGTTTTGCTATGCAGGCTGGTCAGGCAGTTTTTGCTTATGGTGCGAATGATTATGTGCAGAATGCAACATGGTCAGAGTTTGGCAAAGGGAAACAGCTTAGCATGGTAGTGCATTTCTTCGTCGCATTTTTATTAATGGTAATAAATTTAAGTGTGTTTATGGCTAACGGAAGTTTGCCATCTTAAATTGTTCTTAATAACTTGAATTTATACTAACGGATACGGTGAACTGTATTTTGAGTTAGTTGTAGTGGTGTGTGCAACTTTTGAAAAGTTCTACTGGTCATACATTTTCTGTTGGATTTAGGAGTCATAGAAATAAGCTGTTTCGAAGCTTTCTTATATATGTCTATATACCGTAGTATATGTTTTGATATTTTATAAATTTTTGGATTTTAGAGAGCAAAACTGAGTGATTGAGACACACACGCACTCGTGTTTTGTGGCCGCACTCCCTGTTTGCGCAGGGGTAGGCCATTTGCAATCATGCACATCTGCCCTCCACTCTATCCTCTCCGTCGCATCCTCACATTGTAATTTGCCAGCTTTCATGCCCTTATCTAGAAAAAGTGATTGAGAATGAACGGTACAAAGAATTTGGACTACGTTAAATCTAGAACTTGGGCTACGCCACTAATATAGCTGCTGGCGCACAAAGCACCAGAGATGTGGACTGGCATGAGGCAGGGTAATGGAGGCTTTGACTTTTAGCTGCGCTACCATTGAGTTTCTGCAACCAAGCGAATTTTCGCTGGTTTTTACAGCGCTGATCGAGTAGTTCATTTCATTGAGCAGTCATGTTACGCTGCCTCTGACAATCCACTTTTTGTGTGCCGTTTGGCTTGAACGAGTTCCTTTCTGGATTGATAATGGTCCTAGTGCTTTTAAACAGTAACCTGATATTTGTTGAACTGTAGTTTGATCGAGAGATATGGGCTAAGTGGGACGCAGCCATGGCGGCGGGTCGATTCAAGTATCGGATCGACGAACTCGTATCTCGTACGGTTCCTGGAAAAAGGAATTACCTTCTTCAGGTCTGATTAATGGAATTGAAGTATGTTTAATTTTGTATTGTTTGTTTTGAACGAACTTCGCTCAAATGAATTGGTCAAGATTTTCATATTATTTGTTGTCAATGAAATGAAACGACTACCACTGGTCATATTATAGTTATATGATGCATGTACTGGATGCCGCAAAACAAATTACAGATTTGGATTATTAAACAGATGTCAAACATTAAAAAATAAAACATTTGGCAAGAAAATATTATAATTACGATTGATTTTTATATTACTATTTTTATTTTTAATATCAATACGTTTTAGAAATCTGGGGTGTATAGATGGATGCTCAATTTCAATTATGTAATAGCATTGCACTCCTCTTGACCTCGTTTAATGGTATATTCTACAAGCTGCAGGTTATTATACCGGTTACCGGTAATGTGCAAATTACCTGTAATGTATATTTCCGCAGTTGAACTGCAAGAGAGCGACAGAGCGCAGAACTCCAGAGCAGATGGGCTCGATGCAGAAACCTTTTGACCCGACTCGGTTTAATTTCACCAAGGTCAAACCCGAGGAGATACTGTTCTCATTCCAATGCCTCGACGACAAACGAGAAAATCTACGCCTGAAATCCGTCGCCATTGAAACAAGCAGCCTATCACAATGCAGGGATTTTTTTAGTGATCATGTGTCAATGTGTGACTCGGGTCTATTGAAGGATTCTCATCAAACCAAGGGGATGATACACCGGGATGGCTCGTCCGCTGGAAATATGGTCCATGATGATGATGCAGCAAGTTTAGCTGGCTCCGCGCAGAACGGTGTTGAGAACTATACCACCAGCGAGGTTTGAATTTTATTCTGCTCTCATTGTGATTTATAAAGGAGCCAATCTCGGCTGTAGACTGAGCTGATTGTTAAAGTTGCTTTTTTGGGCGTTCTTGTGTCTGGAGGTTCAGATCATCTTTTAGTAGGATAGATTGATTATTTACATTAATTTTGCGAGCAGGATTTTGTCATCTGTCTTTAGTTGCTACTCAGATAATAAATATGGCAACGAGTGCTAGGTTTACTATTAATATTATTTATGGAGCTGTAATTAATTATTAATTTAGGCTACCAGATATATTTTTGTTTTTTTGTAGCATATAACATTTGCCTGATAATTATTTATTTGGTTGGCGTCAGGAAGGGCATCCGGACGTAAAACCCAGCTCCAGCAGTCCTGATCAGGGCGGACGAAAACGTGTAAACCTGTGTGAAAACATGGACATTAACAGATTACATGATAAAAAGGAGGTTAGTTAGTTAGTAGAGTATAATATTTGGCGATAATAGACTACAATATTTAGTTAAACAAATTGCATATTTTCTGGAGCTGATCTCTTCTTATGAAATATGTTTTTATTTTTTATTCATGTTTCTAATGAAATATACTGTACTTTTAGTATCTGCCTTGGAATTTTTTGAGTGTTTTTGATATATAAATTTATTTATTTCTCATGTTGTGATTGGCTGCAGGAGGGTCGTCACCTAGTCCTAATCAACATCAGTCCCTTGGAGTACGGACACGTCCTATTGGTGCCCGATGTTGATGCCTGCCTACCACAGGTTGACTAACCTGAATATTTGGTAACAGAATTTGAACTTGTGTCAGGACTGTAGGTTAATTAGGCACACTATGTTTGAATTGGAGTCCTGTAAGTTAAGTATTTGACACTCTTGTATTTTAAGCTAACATGTTTACTGCTGTTTTGATAGATGTACTGGGACTGAAATTGAGTAATGTTTTGCTCATGCTGTGTTTAATATTGATGAACTTTTTTCTGACACTGAGAATAAAGACATCTACAGTACGGTAAATTGTCTGCTTGGTAAATTAGTTCACTCATGCGATGATTGATTGATATTTGAGTGAATTTAGTATTTATTCTTGTGTCGATATCATTTTGTGATATTGATAACAAAAACGTTGATTTGATTTTTGTTAAATGATTGTTGAGTTACTACAATATTCTATTTGATATTTAGATGGAGTATAATTTTTTTAATATGTCTTGTATTTAGCGACTAACGCGGCGAGGAGTGAGGTTGGCTGTCGATCTTCTTCTTCTGAGCTCTCATCCGTAAGTTTGGATCTTCTTCTTCTGAGCTCTCATTCATAAGTTTGGATCTTCTTCTTCTGAGCTCTCATTCGTAAGTTTGGATCTTCTTCTTCTGAGCTCTAATCCATAAGTTTGGTGACCGATTTGTTGAACTATTTTGTGCTGTACATATTACTCTATAATTATGTCTGATAAGGTGTACCTTCCGATGGTTCATGTTTTTGTTTTAGTTTATGAAATTTATTGCCTGTACATGTAGATCCAAGCTCTTTATACCTCACACTTTGCATACATGATATAGAATGTTTTGTGCCCATACATTTTTTCTTGTATTTTGCATTTCCAGTGGATGGAAGGTGGGGTTCAACAGTTTGTGTGCCTTGGCGTCCGTCAACCATCAGCATGTTCATGGCTGGTATCTCGATCGACCGATGAACATCGAATCCGCTGTAGGCTTCTACGCTTCTCAATTTTTCTCGCGAATTTTTACTATGAGGCTTCTGTAATTCATTATTATATTGTATCATTTTATAATGCCAATTATATTGAAAAATGGAGTGTTAGCTATGCATTTGAAATGAACATCTCACAGATTTGATTTTATAACATTGCCGTTAAAATACTTACAGATTTAGTTTCATCAGCGCGGTAGTGTGTAATCAGCCATGGTCACAGTTAATGGAGCGAAAGTGTTGTTTGAGTTAATTTCTTCTTGATTTGAAACCAGCTCTGCATGACATTGGGTGATTTCAAGTCCACGGTGTTAGAACGGTGTTGGAGTTGAGTTGAAATTTTGGGCCAACTCGTTCTCAATCTGAACGCCTCAACCCGTTGCTCAGGTTAGCGCGGCTCTAGCACGGTGTTAACACCGTGCTAACACCTTGTTAACACCGTGTTAGCGCGGTGTTTAGAAAACTGGCGCGTTGCATAGTATTTGGATAGACCTATTTTGGCGCGCTGTAGGCTGATCGCTAATATTCGTGGTCGAATGGGCCTAGTAGGCCTGTTGACTCAGCGACACGTGGTCACACTTGCATGCACGGCCTAGGCCCTGCGCCGCTAGCGGCAAGAGGCCTACGAGAATTGCGCAATAGGTAAACAAGCGAGTGACCGTTGAGTTCAAATCGATGGTTTCAACACCATGCCAACCCAGGTCATTTTTTATCCTATCCAAGAGTTAACTAATTTGCGACGGCATTGTTGCAGTTTTGATGACAGGTTAGGGTTGATTAGCCCTATCGGCAACTTATTAGATGAACTTCATTTAAACAAATTGACGATATATATTTTAAATAAATAATCTAAAGTTTGATGTATTTTAACTTTCCATCTCAACCCGGCGCTAACACCGCGCTAACACCGTGTTAACACCGTGTTAACACGGTGTTGAAAATTGATTTCAAGTGCGCGGGTTGGGACAGTGTTGACCTCAGGTCAACACTAACTCAACTCTAGCTCAATCGTAACACCGTGGACTTGAAATGACTCATTGTATTGATTTAATTAAATTTAAATTTAATTGAATATAAAGATCGTTTTAAATGAAATAAATGAAATTATAAAAGTTAATGTCTGGCGTAGCAAATGCTGTATTTGAAAGGTAAATCGCATTGAAAGGGTGCATTTCTTGTACCACTGTTGATTGCGTGATGCAGCAGGTTGTGAAAGTCAGTGATCACCTGTATGAGTTGGCTGAGAGTTATCCGATTCAAGGTTTTGCCATTCAACTTCATGGACTGACTGTGTCTCGATTTGCTCAGTAAGCGTTTAACAAATTTTTTTTACACAAGTTTTAACAAGTTTAAAAAAAAAGTTCATCAGTGTTTAACGAATTTGAAATAAAAGGTTTATCTAAATATCACTTAGAATTGTAGTGTATCGATCAAATTTGATTTGTTTCTAGTCAATCTTAACGATATTTGGTTTTAAAATGTTTGCTACAATTTTAATTTGAAATGATTTAAAATACAATCTGTCAATGCCTTGTGCTCAACGTTGATTGACGTAGCGCATCTATTTCCGAATGTATTTTATTATCAGTTGTATCCTGTTTCAGAACGATATATTTATATGACACGTAATCTATGATATTTCGTGCTGACGATATAATAATACTAATTGGCTTTGGCTTCACGCATTTGCACTGAGTTAGGCTGGGCTACATTTAATCTTTTCTTTCATTGTAATTGTTAGCATACTCTATAAAGTCCTCGATCATTTACAACGAACAGAGGTGGCACACAACTTCTTCCTGACACGAGGTCAACTGTTTGACACCGACGCGCCCTCCGACCAATCGACAGTCCGCGCTTACATCTGGCCTAGAAAGTCCGTCACTGGTCAGTCAGTTCTAGATATTTAAAACTTATGTTTGAAACAGTGAATCTTATTCGATCTAATGCGAATTTTGCCGATGCATTTCGCGCGCAGTTGCTAGCATCGAGGAGTTCAATTTTAGTTTTTCGCGTTCTTTGAGTCGAGTGGTGTAAGAGAACGAACATTTTGTATATTGTATTGTGAAGTTTGTGTTGATCTTGAGCTTAAAGATTGAGGTAGATAAGCCATATCGTAAAGGTTAGTGCATGATTTTTATTCCGCTGGATGTCATGAAAAAGAATAAGAATTTATAATATTACCGATTATGACGGATTACTGCAAATTCGTTAATTACGGCTCATTTGCATTATGGCTGATACTCGAAGGTTGTTCTTCTTTTTTTCATTGGATGGATGGAAAAAAAATTCTGTGAACTTTCTAGGACAATTGGTGCTGATGAATTAGCTATACGCTTATTGCTGAATGATGGTAATTACATCTTTTGTGAATATTGCGTGTCAGATTTGAAGACATACTCGGTGAAAGAGAGCCTCTTCAATGTCGCAGTGGCTGAACTCTCCGGCCATGTTCCCATGTATGGTATGTTGACTGCTTTTCAGTGCTTGCAAGTCAGAAATATCTTCTGTCGTAAACATTTTGAGTTTAGTAGAGTAGGCGTAGTACGCCAAAAATGATTGTTAGATGCTAATTTGTCATATTTAAAACAGAGAGTCGTAGCATTACGCGTGAAAACCGACTGTATAATGTAGACTTGCACGGTTGTAAAAGGCTGTACAAGTCACAAAGGCTGCACTGCACCTGTTTTTGAAGAAGCAGGCGTAATGCTACGCATGTTTTATTAAGAGTTTTGATTAACCCTGCTTAAGAATAAATATTTGTTTCTCTTATACTTGCCGATACAGTTGAATTTTTTACTGCTGGCATACACAGAATTTAAGAATGATTTCAAGGCCTGTTTCATGGGCTAGCTAGCTAGCTAGTTTAAAACCCTTTTCTGTAGATGTGTGTAAATACTGTCAATTTTATACATGTAATGTTTCATTTAGGCTTTTTTAGTTCTAAAGTCAATTGTGCTTAAATGATGATATATTTCAGTGATTAACACTGCTTGGATAAATTGTTTTGTTGACTAGTTAGTGTGGCTTTTTGTGTCCTTGACCCACAGTACAAGAGAAGTTTGATGAAGTCACTGAATCGTATATCGAGGAGCAGCTAGCGGCAGAAATGTTGCCCGCCGAACAGTTCGCCAGCATTAGAAGCCGAATTGTTGAACTGCTTAGCAAGGATCTATCATTGTGACACAGAGACGTTTTAGGGTGCATTTTTAAAACAAACGATTTTAAATCTCCACATCAATTTGAGTTGGATGATGTGACACATATAACAATTATTAATTTGGACCGTTGGTGTTTATGTTGGGAATGCATTCTAGGCTTGCAGATATTTGGTAGCCGGAGATACTGGTGTAGCGGAATCGGAAGGTTTTTTGATGTAAAATGCCGGTGTTTTCTTTGGTTTTGCGTTCTGTTGCTTTAAATATTTTCGTTGAGAACTAATTGCAATGTCGTTGGGTTAATTTAAGGTATGTGTAGCCTGCTTAACTATTTTGTTAATTTATAATTGATTTGATGTTATAATTTGATTCGCTGCATTCCGAATGAAATACTTGACTTTTGATCGGTTCTAGATTCGTGGTTTGACATTTTTTCGTACTAGTGTAATTAATACGTGACCATTTTTGAATTCTGATCACTCAATGTATTAAGAGGCGAACGTAATGCGCAAAAAAATTTGGCAAACTATTTATGAAATTTAAAGAAAAAAAGCTATAGCATTAAAACCGTGTATTTTAAAATATAAAAATACGACATGTCAATAAAACACAGAAACCAATATCAACCACTTCAATAAAAAATCCTATCGCGCGTAAAATTGCCGGAGATCCGAAAAAATGTATCACTCGTTTGTTATCAGGCTAGGCCATTCAACATAGCAAATTTATTTACTTGTACATGCGTATGTGGTACAAGATAGCAGAAAGCATATAAAAACTGTTCATGCGACGTTACTTCTTGCATTCAAGTGTCATTCACAAATGAAAAAAATTACTGCAATACGAGTTAACACGTTTCACTATATACATTATAAATTGCTACAAAAAATCCTGACACAGAAATGGTTGATAATATAGCATGAAAAATAGCACATGGCATACCTGGATTACACCTAATAGTCTCTAGCAGATAGCAAAGTATTGGTCCATGGTGAATTTGTATTGCTGCGAATAATCTAGCAATATTCTAGCTAGTTAGCATATTTTATTTTAAATATATTAGAGAATAAATTACGACTTGTAGCTTAGCATTTTTACATTATAAATCGAATATATAAATTAATAATGAAAGCGCAGTATATTAAATGCAATTTACACATCTTACAGGCTGGTATTGTGTCTAGATACAAAAATATTTATTAGGCACCGTTAAATAAAATTGAAGAATAATGACAGTTTAAATGCATGAACACAGAAATTTGGCTTCTGTCGAGTAAACTGGACTAGCAATATTGTACTAGGCTTCATATCCAATATAGGAACGTGCAAAGAAATTATTAAAAGAAATCCCTCTGAAATTAAATGTAGAAACATTTATTTAAAACACAAAGTTTGAGCCGACTAATAAAAATGGCTGCCTCAATATACTACTGTAAAACGTGAAATCTTTGCTGCATGTTATTCTGGCGATTTTGCCACTCAGAAGTATTGCGGCACCTAATATTCGCAATTTTGAGGGCTGCCCATAGCTTCTGCAGCTTTATTTTTGCGGCATGTAATTTTGGTGAGTGACCGATTCGCACAATTTGCCAAAATAATACGCATGTAAAAATTTTATACTTTACGGTAAGTGCGCAAAAATAGGGAAGACTATCTAGCATAGTAATCAATCTGTAAAAAAATGATGAGAAATCACGATATATACATCCTTGCGTAAGAAATACGTCCTATAATATTTATTATCAGAAGTGAAACATCAATAATTATATACACAGTTCTAAATAAGTCACGACAGCATTCAAATAAAATTTATTCAATAAAATTGCAAGCGAAATAAAATATTAGACCATTAAAATGCCAAAATCACGCTCGTTATAAAACAATGCCACATGTCATGACGTTAATTCAAACAATACTGCAAATCCAGCACCAAGCATCAAATCACTGTGATGGCTGCAAAATGAACAAGCAAATGAATAGCAATGTTTTCAGTATTTACACTAAATGAACACATGCAATAAATGCCAATGCTGTCTTTCAACAAATGTACACATGGAATTGTTCCAACCAAAGCCAGGGTCGGCAACAACATATCGGAGAACAGCATCTAACTCCAATATCATCATAAATTAGGTAGCATTTAAGCCTTTGACTCAATCATCAGCCACGAATATTACACAAACTGAACACATGAACACCAATAGATGTAAAAATTGAGCAAACAATGGAAAAGTTGAAAATTCGCTGCAAATTTTCAACAGATAAAAACGCTTAACTTACTATCGCGAGAATTTTACACAATCCTTTGAAAAGCCTGCTGGGCATGGAGTCCAAGTTTGCTGCATTGAGGAGCGTATGCACCAACTAGGTTCAGATTTTTATCTCAGAACAAGATTAAGACACTTAATAACTAATCACATTTCGGAGAGGCAAATAAAATGTTTGTTCTACGATCAAGATCTGAGATTAAAACAGTTACAAACCGATCGAATTATGTGTAAGATCTATTACGCCAGCTCAGATTAGTAAACCTTCATCCTAAGATAAAATCTCAACTTCAGTTGGTGAATAAGACCATGAATCAACGATCTACCCCATCGTTATGATCGCTTCACATCTTCAGCGGCCCAACACAAGACTGACCACCACCCATCATCGGAAACTGGAAAACATTTTCCGATGCGCTCATTAGCATTCCACTCGGATACCGAAACTGATTCGCCACCCCCACCGGCTGACCTCCATTCACGACAAATGGGCTTGAATAGAACACCGGACTCGAGCCTTCTGAGCGCATTCCAGCGCTTCCGCCGGAGGACTCGGTGGTTTTCTTTCCGTCCGACCCGTCCCAGCTGGCGGTGGAAGGCCTGAAGTCCGGCGTGGTTCGGCCGGACCAGGACCCCGGAAAGCTGAGTCCCTCAGTGGAGCCGGCGAGAGAACTGCGTCCCTCGAAGAAGTCCCAGTTGAGTCCTCGCTGTTGTGGAAACACCTGAATGAATACGAGAAAAAAAATTGTGCATGCATAGTAGTGAAAAGTAATAAATCGTAATGGATAGAAAGGCGCTAAATAGCAATGGATAGTAATGGATAGTAATGAATAGTGATGTATAGCAATGGATAGTAATGAATAGTAATGCTAAGTAATGAATAGTCATGCCAGCCAGACTCATCGAGGCTCGCTGCGTGTCGAGGAGGCTGGAGTGCATGCTTTGCTAAGCGTTTATCTTCCTTTTCTACTTATTTTCCGTGGCTAGGAGGCGTAAAATTCATATTATTAAAGAAGCCATGAAAATTGTCAAAATAAGTATTAAAACAAACAATTCTTCAATACAACAACGAGGTAACAATACCTCATATGCTTTCCCGCATTATAGTGAAAAAGGTTATAAAGACCTCAAATAGCGCAATCCTGTATGCATTTTTACTAAAATGGCCAACTACAGGTTTAAGTAGACCAATAAAGAGGCTACAACCGTCTGAACGCAAACTATATATTGGCAACGGATGGCAACCATGAACTTTCTTCCGTTGCCACAATGGCAACCATCATTTAGCGTGCCTCGGAGACACTGACCTTTACTGTGTCCCTGACCTTGGTGTGCTAAGCAAAAATAATTGTTTATTTTGCATTCATTTTTTCATTACAATAATTTCATTGGCCGCTGATAGAGTTGTGCTACATTTAGTAAATTCGTTCTACCTGTGCTGCTGCTGCTTGTATGTAGTCCCCCCCCTCACTGCCCCCTGCCACGCGCCCCCCCTGCACCCCCCCGGCGTCCCGCGTCATCTCGTCGTGGAGAAAGTTGCAGCGCACGCCGTACGAGCAGATGGACGTCTGATGGTACTCGCGACACATCTGCGTCTTGTAGCGGGGGTGGCGTGCCAGGGGGCGCAGCTCCGCGCGACTATGCGCGTACTGACACTTGTCGCCGTAGCGACAGATACCGCCACCTTCCGACACCGACCGACACATCTCCGTCTTGTAGCGCGTAGAGTTGGTCACGGTCGAGTGGTTTGAGGCCGAATTGGTCGGGTTGTTCGAGGCCAAACTGACCGCGGTCGAGCTGTTTGGGGTCGGGGTGATGACGTGCGGTGGCATGGTGCTGCTGGTGCTGTACGCCTGCCGGGCAGTCGTGGCTGAAGACGCGGAAATAAATAAATAAAAGAAGACAGTTGGCAAGTTATCTCAATCAAAGCCTCTAAAACTAAATGGCAGTATATTGTTGACTTTGTAATGCTTCTCAACTACGTAATGTCGCTATAGCAAATAACGACATTAATGAGAGTTGGGAGTTGAATATGAGTTGGGTTTTGAGAGCTGAGGATGAGAGTTGAGAGTAGAGGATGAGAGCTGAGAGTAGAGGATGAGAGCTGAGAGTAGAGGATGAGAGTTGAGAGTAGAGGATGAGAGTTGAGAGTAAAGGATGAGAGTTGAGAGTAGAGGATGAGAGTTGAGAGTAGATGATGAGAGTTGAGAGTAGAGGATGAGAGTTGAGAGTAGAGGATGAGAGTTGAGAGTAGAGGATGAGAGTTGAGAGTAGAGGATGAGAGTTGAGAGTACAGGATGAGAGTTGAGAGTAGAGGATGAGAGTTGAGAGTAGAGGATGAGAGTTGAGAGTAGAGGATGAGAGTTGAGGATGAGAGTTGAGGATGAGAGTTGAGGGCTGAGGAGAGTTGAGGATGAGAGTTGAGAGTTGAGGAGAGTTGAGGATGAGAGTTGAGGGTTGAGGAGAGTTGAAGATGAGAGTTGAAAATGATCAACTCTAAACCCTCATCTTCAACTCTCAACTTAGAAGATTAAGGATTTAATGAAGGATTAATAGCCAGTTGGCGAAGAGGTGATAGCAAATAGATAATATGCAGGCCAATAGGGTGCAGTCGCTACATGCAGAATCAGGCAGATCAGCATCCAGTGATGCATGAAATGAGGTCATTGTCTCATATGAGTTTCGAATTCAGGTTTCAAGAACTTAACAATGCAAAAGCAACAAACATAACTGCAATACAAGAAAAACCAACTGAATTTTGTTTCATTTAAAAATATTTGTTTTCCTCATCTATGAATGTAATGCTTTCAAAAACGATGATATCTTCATTTCAGGAACTTTTTTTTAACTTAATAAGCGTTAATAAAATACAGTCATTACCCAGGTAACAACATAAATTTGTTAAATAATACATTTTCAAAAATAGCAAATAAAACTTTTCTGTTGCCCACGTAACGATATAAATTTGTTAAAATAATAAAATTTCAAAAATTGCAATAAAAAACTTGAACACACCGTGTTCGCCAGCAAAGCTAGAGATCCATTCCAGTTGGTTTTCGTCATTGACGGCCGAAATTCGCGGCGGCTCGGTGGTCAGCCACGACTGAAGGCGGGGGTCAGAGGAGGTGGATTCCGTGGCGCAGAATGCTCCGACAGATGGCGGAAGCGCAAAGGGCGACACAAAGACGGAGGGGGCCCTGTCGACTGGATGCGTGTTGACGTACGTGCTGAACTCTCGCAGGCGATTGGCTATTACACTCTTGTCCTGTTGCAGTTTCATTAATGCATCTGTAGGAATTTGTTTACATAATGGACTGTCAAATCATTAAAAAACAAAAAAAAAATCAAAATTGAGTTTGAATTTAAATTTCGGCATAACAATTCATGTTAACATTGAATGAGCTGAACTGTTTAAATCAAAGTCTAAGAAAAAAATAATAATTCTAAGGATTAGCATGCACGATGCAAAGTTTTGACATACTCAAAACAAAACATTTCATATTGCAGCATATCATAAAGATAAAAAGGTCATGAAGTGCATTAGTCTACTATTTCGGGTCCTTGCACTTCTTTCCTAAAAGAGCTACAAATTGCCTCCAACACAACTACAGCTAGAACAGCTTCTACATCAACTGTTAAGACAACAACGCTCACTACAGCAGCACCTACAGCAACAACAAGAACAAGAATTGACCTAACCTGTCCATCCTTTGCAGCAGCAGTCGGCTCGAGTTGCGTCAGAGTCTTGAGGACAGACTCGCTGATCTCCCGCAGCATCCTTCCCCTCCTCACGTGTTCCTCCAAGGCCCTGCTGCCGCTGCCGCACGGCGCGCTGAACATGGTCGAGTAGGGCATTCTCAACTTGAGGGTCAACTTCAAGAAAGCTTCACCGTGGACTGTATGAAGCGCGCACGCTTGTTGTTCAGGGACTTGGTTCGAATTTAGTGCTTGAACTTGGTCCTTCCAAAGCGTGCTATTTCAAGCGCGACTCTTCAAACCCACGGTTCTTTAAACTTGCAATGGTCCTTTAAGCAGTGTTGTTCTGTACGAGCAGAGGACTTTCAGGCAATGACCGCACATGCAACCCGACCAAAGGTCACAGCTTATCGCGACACAAAGAGGCTTTCTGACTCGCTACGGCTGAATTTGACGAACCGAACTATTGACAGTTTGAGCACTGCAAGCGAAAATTCGGTGGCTGCAAACTTTCTTCAGCACTTGGAACTTCAAACTTTGACAACTTCGCAGCAAACCTGGAACTCAACTGCAATGCACGCAGCACGCCTGAGTTGAACGCAGCAAAGTTGTAAGCAACTAAACGGCGAAATGCACTCGTATGCACAACTCAAACTTGGACTGCCTTCTCCGCAGGACTAGCAACGAATGAGTATGGCACGTTCAACGGATCTCAAACTCACAAGAGCACCAGGCGAATACTGCACCGACCGACTGCTGCGACCTATGACCCTGCTCGAGCTACTGTTGTTAGCAGCCAGGAGCTGCTCACATTGTATCCAAGCTACGGGCGAAGCGGTGCTAACAAATTGATGGGGAGCGGCGATATCGTTGATGTCTATTATTGATGTTTAATCAATAATAGGTAACCCCATTCCAGATAATTATTTATTTGGTTGGCGTCAGAAAGGGCATCCGGCCGTAAAAAGTAACTCCGCTCCAGCAGTCCTCATCAGGACTGCTGGAACGTGTGAACCTGTGTGAAAACATGGACAGACAGATTTTGGACAGATTAGACGACAAAACAGACAATGATCCAAAGTAGCAAAACGTCAAGGTATATGCATAAGCTTATTAATATGTTATTTTTTATATAAATGAATTTTTATGGCATACATTCGTTGTGAAAGCTCACAATCGACAGTAAAGAGGATTTAGAGTATCACATTGTGTAGACCTGTCATCCATCTTGATAAAAAAAATGAGGGTGCGGTCCGTGCACGATCCCCAGACCTCCCCCCCCCCAGACTACAGCCTATCCTCCGCCATGTCGTACACTCCCCCACCGACTATTAATTTTCTGATGTGACTAATGTCTCGCGGTGATGGCTGCTTAGCCCGCACTGCGAACCCTGAACCTATTGCTGGACAAACCACTGCGCGCTCTGCTCTCCAGTAGCTAAGCCTGCCAACGGACAGTGGGTTATACGGCTCTTTAATGGAGCGTCGTCAGAGTGGATTGGCTGGTGGAGATTTAACATGGGGCCCTCGGCTCAGCTTGGAACAAACTGATACACGGGCCTACTTAATCAGTGCGCATGTTATAGCCGCAGAAATCAAAAGATTGGTTAGTCAGAAATCAAAAGCAGGTTGTGGTTGGCTGCATGGCCTGACAGTAAATAGAGTAAAATGTCTGCAAATTAAAGCTGTTAATCTGTTGAGCAGACACAAAAG